>JAVQJF010062644.1:0-21496 GCA_036023855.1 Gadopsis marmoratus | reverse complement strand
GGGGGGGGGGGTCACCCAGGATTCCCTTGAAGCTGCTCTCCAAGAAAAAGAAATGTTACGAGATTTTGTTTGTACCTGGTTTACCGGATAGGATCAGTTCGTCCGTGCTGCTGCTGCATGTTGTATCATCGATTCGCTTTTTTTTTTCTTTATTCCCTTTATTTTTAAGAAGGCGCCGAAACGGGGAGGAAAAGTGGGGAAGATTGTGTCGCGAACGGACAGTTTGAAATAACAACACGCGCTGTGGAAATCTGTCAAACGAGGAGCTACGAGGTCGATTCGGGGCAAACCGTCATTTATTCCTTAATCATTTCTGATCCTGAGACGCACGAGCTGGACACAGATAGAAGAATGACAAAGTGGCCTGTTTATCTCCCTGGAGATTTTAATATGAGCTCATCAATAATCCGAAAGGTTATTTAAGGCGTTATAAATGCCCGAAACATCCCAGGCGGGCTGGAGCTTTGCTCGCCAGGCTACGAGGTAAAAGTTTTCTATGTCATTTTTAATGAAACGGCATCACCTATCTGCTTCATATCTTGCTCCCAGCGGGCTGCTGCAGGCGGCGCTGTGGAAGGTGATTTGATTGACAGTATCGAACACATCAAAAACACGACGAGGGTTGAACTTTGCCGAGGGGTGTTTCCCCCGTTTCATTTGTGTGAGATTTTGTTGAGTGATATCAAGGACAGTGGCAAAGGGGAAAACTCCAGAGGGCTAGGATATATGAAGATCGCGACACAGTTGCTGGTCTTCCCTCGCCGAGATGCCAGTGCGTGCTGTGACCACCAGGTTCATGTACAAGGGACTTTGCACTATTCCAGATGTCCTCACCTACCGGACCCCTGTTATCCTGCCTGAGGACGAGGTGGAGGGTGAGTCTCGTTTGTGTGGTTGGTTGGATTGCAGTTGCAAGTTCAAAATCTGTGGTGGTAAGAGTTGTTACGATGCGACCAACGTCCACCTGGCAGACCAGTTCAGCACCACGGAGAGCTCCAGCTGCCTCCACTTCTTTACTTCGGACTGTAGGCTAAACTGTAGGTCTGCTTGTAAAAGTGTTCCGCAATACAGATATTCCACATTATGATTTAATGTTCCACAAAATCTGGGGCACACAGACAAGCTGCAGGACTCTCTGCACATGTCTTTCTAGATTGTTTTGGCACAAAGACACAATATGAGCAAACAGTCAATTTATTGTTCATGGCACATCAATTCATAATTTTATATCATCATCTAATTATTGCAGTAAATAACTAATAATGCTCATGATCCCTGGATCTCCGTACATTGGAGCATTGTCACAAACCTGTGAGTAAGCAGCATCCTTTTGAACAATGCTATATCTCCTGGCACCTGTGAGACTAAACTGCACCTGATTTTACTTACTGTAAAGTTTGTGCTTGAGCCAAGAGACAAGATTGACGAGTCGGGGAGACGAGGCTTAGAATGTCCACAAAAAAAGAAGACTGTGATGAATGGCAAATTTAAAACTATTAAAATGTAGATTACCGTTTCTAGAAGATCTATGGTAGATAAAACACATTAATAAGATGGGAGATAGATTCAATTTGAGTCTTAAATTACATCCTCTCATCTCTTTCGCGTTAGTTTGATGTATTGCATTTTGTCATTACTTTATAAAAGATGACCATCAATAGCACAATGTACTTCTAAAAGATTAACTGGAGCATTATGAGCCTTCTTGCTATAGGAACCGTAGTGCATAGCTGTTAAGAATGGCGGTTTTGTTTTGGCAAAATGGTCTTCACATGAGAAAGCACAGCTAGACGTGATTTGGAGGAAAGCCAGGCAGACTACAATAAAGAGATAACTCAGATCAGGTTTGATATCACAAAGTCTTTTATGTGAAGGGAATTCCATTTCCCCTTCTTCCGTCTGTAGGTTGCCCGAGCCGCTGCCCTTGCTTTGAGTCACTCACTTCACATTGAAAATCCACTATCTGCGATGCTGACGTAAATTAAATTAAAAGGTTGGCCACAGAAAAGCAAGAATTGGAACAACAGTACAGTGAGTGTTGTGTGTTGCAAGGGAAGCTGCGCAGTCGATGACGGTACAGCTTTTAAGGTGATGGAGAAGTCTTTTCAAGCTGTACTTTTCTAATTGAGATCCCTTAAATATTCAGAATGTAGCGAGACAGACCATTCAAGCGTGAATGTATTTACCCGAGGAAGATTCCCTGAGCACATAATGCACTGCTGCATTTACATGGCCTCGCTCCTCGGCAGTGCCCAGGGCAAACAGTGCTATACCTTTTGTTGCAGAGCAGCTCCACCAGCAGATGCTTGCAATTGTTGAGGGAGGTAAGAGAGTTCAGATGAACCTCAGCGAGACTGAGGGTTTGAATCAGCAACCTCCTGCTCACTGGCCAACTACACTACTGCTGCTCCACCTTAACACACAGTGTGGGAGCTTCTGTTGTTGGTCTGTGAACAGGGCTGCAGTCTGAATGGAAATTGCTCCCTTTTTCATAAAGGCCTGAAAACCAGCCTATAACTATGGTTTCATCCACGAAATCTTCCATTACTGGGGGGGCAGACGTTCCCTGATTGCTCAACTCATGTAATTACTCTCCCTAATCATATTTATGATAATAGCTTTTCCTTGCAAGGTTTGTGTGTGTATATATACACCCAGTGTAATTTGACATTACAGATTAAACAGATTACTAACACATCACTGAACTGCAATACATTAAGCTATGGGAGATGACTATATCAATATACAGTATAATAACAAAATAAGCACAGGAAAGGTGTGTTGTAATTTTGACTTCATAAAGTCTCAAGAGAAATATGCCATAAAGACACAAAGCAAGAGCAGAATACCTTCATGAACATGTCATAGCCAACAACACTTAAAACGCAGATTAATCATTCTCAGACATTAAATCCAGATGACTGCACTGCACTTTATATACAGTAGGTTCATTTAGTTTGACTTAAATCATCATGTATCCCCTGCACAATGACTTACAGATACCGAGATGATGATTCAAACATAGCCCAACATCTATGCTTCTTATAAACATATTCACCTTAAAAAGTGATACTAATAAATATGTGACATTTTGTTTTAATGTTTGCAAAGCAGAGGCCGTGAAACGTACTCATGCTACATAAAAAGTGAGAATAAACCTCAGTGAGTTACGGGATTAAATCAACAAGAATTTCTCTTGGTGACATTGTTGCAGAGCAGTGCTGACTACCATTTTCGAGTGCCCACTGACAAACATAACACACAAGGACAAGAGGACCTTGCATCCTGTGCAAAGAGACAGTGCATGTCCCACCGTAGACAGTACATGATACACACTGCCTCAGATAAACAGATTAAAGAGTTTTAGTTCAATTTCAGCTTCAGATGAAATTGTAAAGGATGTCCATTATGCCAGCCTGCAGAAATCTAATGAGATCCACAAAATACATTATTAGTGCTGAAGGTGTTGAATACTGTATCTAAGGAATAGAAAGCCTTAGTGGTAAAAGTGAATATGACACAGGTGAAAGGTTACAATAACAGTGACTTAATTAGCCCCATCTTGACCAATAATGAGCAGTCTAGGGAAGGTAAGAGGTAAGAAAAACACATCACATATCTGATTTTCCACCACCCCTGAAGATGATGTTACATATCAAATACATCTTTCTTGAGGCCATTAACAATATCACCAGGCACTTCGATGCTACAGGTTCTCAGACGGCAACTAGATTCTGTTTTAGTAACACCCCGACTGTATTCAACTAACTGGAACAACTCGCACTTTCTCTGAAGAACAATGTTAAAATGTCATTTCCTATGATGCGTGTCTTGGAAGCATTTAAAAAAAAAAAAATGTATCATTTAAAAGTTAAAGACGACAAAATAATAGGAAGACACTATTCATCATTTAAAAACAAATAAATGATGCAGAATTTTTAATAAGGACTTTCTAACTTTACAACAAATACAAATGTAATCATAGCAACTAACTGTGCAGATTTAAGTTTAAGTGCATTAATTAATTGAATGATTATAATTAACCAATAAAACATGGCTACTTATTCCACTGGCGCACTCGAAACTCCATAGAGATTATCTGTAAATCTTTTCTGTATATCTTTGTAATCCTGCCATCTCAATGGTCTTTAATATGACATTTTATTTGGATCACAACCACAGCTAAACACAACTGTACTGACCTTGAATGAAATTAAATTTGATATTGGCTACAATATAAAGAGAAAAGCCTATACATTGTAGCAAATACATGAGTTATAATAGTAGTAGTGAGGATTACCGACACTGACACTGAATGGAGGGACGAGGGGTGAGCTTTAGGGAGGCTGATTAAGTACTCGCAGCTCTTAATGCATCTGCGGTTTCCAGGGAATGTTTTTTGAACAGATGGTTGACTAGGTGGGCAGGGTCAGTAGCAAGGCTTCTTGCCCTTTTCTTTGCCCTTGTGTCATGCAGTTGTCATAAACCCTGATATGTATTCAAACCATTATTACTGCTGCAAGCAGGTGTACTGCTGCTTCTTCCAAATGTTTTGAATCTCTGATTAGTTAAAACCTGATTAGTTTTATGTGTAATTATACAATCTTATAAATGACTAACCTTGGGCATTTGGTCGTCTCTCATTGGAAGGAAAATCCAATTTTTTTCATCAGATATTACATCTACACATGTGCTACTTAAGATATTCACACTGTTTATGCCATATCAGTGATCGCTTCATTCATAACACATATTCAACACTTCCATTAAATACTTACTTGTGTATTTATCCTATGTGAAAGAGTTACACTTACTGAGCTCTGTCTATGTGGACATTATGCTGTGCCAAGTGTCTCCCCATTTAATGAGCACAATATTAAAATCCATGGTCCGGAGCCAAGTTCATGCCATCAGCATGAACGACTGGGATAAATGAATAGATCTATGACTAACATACATTGAAATTCCTCCATTACCTTTGATAATTAGACACTGAAATTTAAACAAACAAATGTCTAATAATGTGATTCTATATATGTACATACAGTTTATATGAGGTAACAGACTGATCTGCAAATCATTTAAGATTCTAACAAGTGTTGAGCAGTGTTTTGGCACTTTAAATAAGCATAAATATTCTGTTCTATTTGAGTGATTAGACTCAGAGTCTGTGCTGTCTTTGCTACAGTGTGGAACCTGTATCTTATCCAGCTAGATAAACTCTTCCATGGAAATGACAGTAGATGAGTCGTAGCAATGTTTTCCACGTGTTTACTATAACTCACGGTGCCATCCCACACAGACGGAGTAAAAACTGTAACAAATACAGAACATCACCAATTAACCGTCTGTTTGAAAATGACCATGATCAGATAGCTAGTATTTTTCAGACACTACAAATAAACCACTCTTTTGACAAGACAATGTATTAATGTTTTATTTAAACAAGGGATTTTACCTCAGCATTGTTATAGTTACTAAAGGACGTGGCATAGCTTACTAGCGGACACTTTAACTGCACATGTGTTGAAACTGATAAGACTCTTGTTTTACGGCTGAACACTTTTGACTTCCCCACAGTTACACTCTTGGAGGTCTCTTCGAGCATGTATCACTCCTCGGTGCATCGCTGACAGAGGATGTGAACAGTATTTATAGATCAGCAGGAGAATCCCCCCAGACATCAGGCATTGTAGCGGAGTGGAAACTGTCTTCCACTTTGTATGCAAAGCTTCCGTCTTTTGTGCTTACAAGTGGAGTTTTTATTTTGCAGCAACATTGTAAACAGACAGGTATATGTGTAGCTACTGTAATAATAATATAATAATAAACTTTATTGTATGTGTGTTACTGCATTACAGCTGTCAGGGATCTATAAATGTAAGTATACAGCACAAATACAGAGTAATATTTGTCAGGCCAGATACAGAGGTGGGAGATATGCTGACCAGGTTCACTAACTTTAGTAAATACAGATAGTAAATATTTGTCTTTATTATGGTTTTGGATATTTTCACAGCAAACCTGCAATAATGAGGGCAAAAAACTAGACAAGACACTTAATGCTCCATCATCTGTGCTGTAGTTTAAATGTAGCCTCCGCCGTGGTCAAAGACAAATGTCTGGTCAATACTGTTGGAACCATCCAGAGAGACAACGTTGTTTAACACTATTACAGGATGTTAATTATGAGACTGTGTCCTTAGTCTCCCCTTGTCTGATTGTAGACAACAGCCATATTTCATTTCCATCATCACACTGAGTTGGGAAACACAAAGACACAAAGACAATGCTAACTGATGAGAACTTAACTGACTGTCGGACAGAAATAAACAATCTACACTGCTGTTATCCGTCAATATAACTGAGAGGTGAGACAAGGTCAAGTTACCCAAAAAGATTCAACTTAAGGCAACAGCAAATTAAAGGGTTGACATGCCTTTCACTGCCAAAAACAGCACATTAATCAGTCTGTTTGCTTGTCTTTAACTGTATTGTTATTTTAGCATGAAAGCCCCTTAAACATCTGGCCTGGAAAAGCAGCTTCATAAAGGCATATAAAGGTTACAGTACATAATAAAACAACACAAAGCCTGGCAAAACATTAAATCAAAAGCAAACGGAGACAGCAGAATCTCGTGACAACAGAGACCAGTTGAAGTCAAACCTGCCCTGTTCATCTGAGTAATAAGTCATTTGATTTGGTCGTGCAAAACGGCAGCAACTGCTAATAAAGTCAAGTTCTAATTCTGAATCATTCTTAATAATTTTCCCCAAAAATATCAGGTCACATAGATAGGTCACAAAAGCTGCAGGTAGTGGGAGGATTTCAAGTCCTTTTCAACCGCAGGAGTTGTTTTAGCTGCAGGAATTGTGGTGAGGTAAGGTGAGGTACTCAGTAAAGTATTTAAAGTATTTAAACAGTGGAGCAATCTCCAAAGTAAGTTAAACTTAGACTATGTAGTTACATATTTACAAGATATATATGTATAACACCCAATTAGACTCTTATTGATGTCAGATTTTTGCTTAACATATTTTGGAGTTTACAGCCAGAAATATCCGTTGTATTTTGCGTAAAGATGATAGTGTTCTTAGCAGTTTCTGCACAATTTAGTGGTATTTTTTTACAGCCCTTTGTAATACAATTGTTCTGTATTATTTTGACAGAACTGTTATTATGTGCAGATCTATTTTTGTTCGGCTGAGGGGGCCTTAATGGAGCTCTCTCATCTGTAAAGTATTTTTATTTTTGCAGCCTCTGGTTAATATGATTCACATGTTTTCCCCATTTCATTATCTAAAAGAAAGATGTCATGGGGGTCATCATACCATTACGGATGTAACCACCTGGGAGGGGCTCTTATTTAATGAAAAACTCTGATTCACCTCCCAGTTAATATTTTTACCCTCTAAGCAATTTTACTGTAACTACCTCCATAAGCTGCCTTTTGATAAGAAAACTGTGTTTTTGGTTTAGGGAACACGCAAAATAGCACAGTTTTTGCTCTTAAGTACAGCACGTCTGTTAGGGCAATCTTTGTAACGTTTTCTCACCTCTGGACCTGAAATCTGAGGTTTCTGTAAAAACGTACCTAATTTAAGATGGTCTGTTTTCCGAGGTAAAAGACAAGTATCGCCTTTATTTACATCCCTTTCATCACAGCAACTGGCTGCTTCTTGGATTGACACAAAAGATCCTGCTTGATCCTGGCTAGCTGACAGCAATTAGTGGAAAGACCTGAGTCTCCCTTTTTACATGTAAAGTGATATTCAGTTTCTGAATGTGACTAGACTATCTGCCCAATGATGGACACAAGAAAATATAAGAACTGTTCTGGATTAGAAATAACTGTATTTGACATCTGATAGGAGCTCTAATATTTTGGTGAGTGTCTTGAAACTAAACCTATTGCAAATAGTATTGTGAGTTGCTGTTCTTACAGTGACTTTGGAGACTGTTTGCTTCAGTTCCTGTGGAGCGAAAAGACCTCTTCATCTACCTCCTGCTGTATTAACTCAATATCCTGTGCAATGTCATGATTGTTACTGAAGGTGGGGAGAGAGTTTTGCAGTGAACTGGACAATCACTATAGGGCTGTCTCAGTGGTGCATGCCTGTCCTTCAAGGATAATATTGTTTGGTTCCTTGTTCAAAGGCAACACCCGTTTCCCCTGAATCCACAACATTTTCCAATATCTTCTCCAAAGCATAGGACTGATGCAATTGACTCTCGTTAGCAGTTATGGGGTGGTAGGTTCTCCTCAACACAGCCGCTAAACATGTGATACTCAATAGAAAAGGAAGGCTGCAGTGACTATAAAGAATATCACTTGCAGTTTGCAAAACAGTGGGTTAGCTTGCTGTGGTATCAGCAACAAAGATTAGATTGCTAATATTACCTGCATCATTTCTTATTGATTTTTTATGTTCTGGAGAAACTAAATCAAGCATCTAGTAAGGGGAGGTTTACGGGGAGCATTCCCAGCAAATTCACAGAAGCGTCCGGTTGGCTAATGACTGATTAGGCAGAAAGCCGGGAAAGCTCTTTTGAAATCCAGAGATATGTGTTGCAACGTTTATTTAAAATGGGAAAGTGAGTGAAAAGAAAAGTCACATCCCAGGCAAACGTAACGATAGAAACTGTCACAATAAGGACTAGCAGCAAGCTAATGCTCAGCCACTTCAACGCTACATTTGTCTCATTTGACATAGTGGGACCACTAGCAACCGTGTGAGACTGATGTGACTTGTTGGTGATTCTAATTATGATTTTGGGAACAAATGGCTGAACATGATATTCAGACTGCAGCCTTGAAACAAGCCCTCTCAGCTAGAGAACATGTGGAAGGGATGCCAAATCATCAAACACTGATTCTCACAGTAATGTAATAATAATATATTAATAAACTTTATTTATATAGCACCATTCATACAAGAAAAGCTGTTCAAAGTGCTTTACAACAAAGATATTAAATGCACCAACTGCTTTACAGAAGAGAATGCCATAAAACAGAAATGCAGTTAAGAAAAATAAAACTTGAACAGAATAATATTTAAGAGCAAATAAAAAGCATTAAAGAATATAAGAAATGGCATACATAAAAATAGCATATTTAAGCGAGTATATTTTGAGATAAATTGCTAAATATTAAACAAACAAATCCACATGCAAATGGAGGTTGAAGTGTGTAGAGGACTGTGCATGTTCTGTTATTTAAACGACCTGTCCCCATGACCTTTGCCCCTCTGTCTGTCAGTCGTGGGGAGTGCTGGTCTCTCAGACGGACTTTCTCAGTCAGGTGATGAAGAAGCACTCCGAGGATCTGCTGGATGGTCCCATCAGCAAACTGACGCTGCTCATCAGAGACAAACAGCAGCTCCGCAAAACCTACTCAGATCAGTGGAACCTGCTGAGTCAGGAGCTCAACAAGGTGTGTGTCTGACACACACACACACACACACGTACACACACACACACACACACACACACACACCGCTTTGATAAAACTATTCGCTGCTGAAAACAAGCTGTTGCCTTGAATTGAACTTTGATTACTATTGCACTTTTGATGTCTTTGTGGTTGACAATTTTTACACTCTTTACTTCCCACACAGGCCGACAATACACATTCACAAAAAGCCAAACTAAAAGCTGAACTAAACAATAATGTCTTGCGCAGGAAGTGCTGGTCCACTGATGAGTTACTACATATGGTATTTATTGTGATCTGTGATACAGATACTGCTTAAAGTTATATTTCATTTTTGCATTTTTAAACAGTAAACATGACCATCCATAGCTCAGCTGTTATGAAAGCAATAGTTCATTTTTTTTGCAACCACTGTTGGATTTTCAGTGTTTATTGTTAGCACTACCTGCTCCTTTTTCTGGTATTTTTGAATGAAAGCAGACATATTCAATGATCATTATGTGTACAAAGCAATGACAGTCATAGTGTTAGAGTATTTATATATAGGTAATGGTTGTTATAAAATCAATGTGTTGATTTGTATTAAGTATATTATCTTGGCATGCATAGGCATGGCAGTGGCAGCATTACAAATAGACAGCAGTCAGATTAAATAAGGTTCAGTAGACTGGAAAGAGTGTGTTCAAATGCATTCTCATGCTACCTCAACCTGGCGGCTGCGCCGCACTGTTTTTATTACCCAATTATGTTAGGCAAGTTATGTGTTAATTTCCAGTGATCCATATTAGGTCATAACTTGTTTATTTTCTTATTGAGTTTACGATGCAGACAAAACTCTTCTGCGTTGAGTTAGAAGATAGATACATTTAGATAAGGGAGACTTTATGTTGTGATTGCAACAGAACAACAATGTCAGAGATGCTATCAGGTGGAGTTTTGTCACCATCAGCGCTGCAAAGGTCATTTCCTCACATGACTTCTCTCATGTTTCGTGTTCCTCTGCAGTGAAACATAAAAGGGCTTCAGTCCACGTCCTGTTATACGTAGAGCTCATGCTCTTTAAGAAAACCAATAACCACACAAATAGCACTTCTGAGTCACAGCTATGTACACTATATATTCTTTCCATCTGTGTGTGTGTGTGTGTGTGTGTGTGTGTGTGTGTGTGTGTGCTGCTTCAGGTGACCCAGACAGAGCTAGAGAGGCTGAAGAGCAGCTACAGACAGGCAGTGAGAGATGCATCTCAGGCTAAGAGGAAGTACCAGGAGGCCAATAAAGGTGGGGAATCCAAGCATCACTTACTTCTCTAAATAGAATCAGTTTTACAATGACGGCTTTCTTCCCCCCTTCGCTGTGTACAGCATAAATTTCATATGTGTATTTTCCATCATGGTATACTGTAATATGCCGACCTCTTCCTGTATGTGTGTGTGTGCAGATAAAGAGCGAGACAAGGCCAAAGAGCGTTACATAAAGGCTTCACTGAAACTCTACGAGCTTCATAATGAGTATGTTCTGTCTGTGCGAGCTGCCCAAGTTTACCATCAACACCACTTCAGTCAGATCCAGCCCTCCCTGCTCAGTGCACTGCAGACTCTGCAGCAGGAGATGGTGCTCATACTGTAAGATCACATCTACTACATACTGTGTGTGTGTGTGTGTGTGTGTGTGTGTATGAGACACTATCAGTTCATTGATTTCCATTAATACACACACAAATAATATAGGACAGTTATGCTGACCTCAAAAGCACATTTTAATAAGCTATACTAGAGTTCATACACATGTTTTTCTCCAATTAAATACAAATCAATTGCCAAACATTTCCCACAAACTACAACAAACAAACATTTGATAACTTTCAGGCAGCCATTTATTTTAATGAAAGTCCAGAACAATACTTGAGATAGCCAGTACATTACAGTGAACAATAGGTTGTATTTATTTTAAGAGTAGCCTTTCCTTGTTTGTGCATTCTTGAAACTTTGGAAATGTAAATGCAATGTATTGAATATGTGGTTTGGACAGGCTTTCATCTACCCATTTTGTGTTATTCTGTTTTGCTCTTCCTGATCTCTGAACCAGAAAGGAGATCCTGCAGGAGTATTTTGACATCTCCACTCTCCTCCATCACGAAGTGGTGCGGCTCCACAGGGAGATGTCTTCTGCTCTAACGGCCATCGATCCTCACAGAGAGTATGAGAGCTTCATCCAACAGAACAGGTAGACTGAGGGAACCGTTCCCCTCAGATTGCAACAATGCAATCATGAAAGCTAACCCTGCAGAGCAATGACACCGCGGACTGTGTGTGTGTATGTAGGTCTGTGGGGGAGATTCCTGCTTGTGCAGAGTTTGATTGCAGTCTTCTGGAGGACACTGAGCAGCTACATCCCAGGGAGCTTGAACTGAACGACCTCACGCTTGAGACAATCCAGCACAAGTGAGAACAAACAATGCAGTCTCTCATCCAGATGACTAAACTCCAATTTCCTTTTTTAATATCGCAAATACTTCATCCTCCTTACCCTGCCCCCTGTTCTAGTTACCTCTTATTTCCTCTGACTGTTTTGCATCAATCACTTCCGCTACTCACATTATCCCTCTGTCTCCTTCTCCCAGACTCACCACGGTAGAGGAGGAGCTGCTGGATCTGGCTCAGACTCTGAGCTCCCAGCAGACCTCGGTCGATCAGCTGGAGCTGGAGCTGGAGGCAGAGGAGGAACGTGTCAAGAAGGGCCAGAGGTGAGTGAACCACAGACTCGAGCCAGAATCAATGATGCTCTGATGTTAAATTCAGAGGTTACAGAGGAGGTTTTAAAATTAAAATGACTCATGTTTGGTTCTGTCCTTGCCATCGGGAGAGTCCAGTGTGCTCTTGTCTGGGGTTACAACTAATAACCAGTGTGGTCTCAGGAGGCTGTAAGTGCCTTATGAATTATAATATGGTCAGCGTTATGGAGCTCGATCCCCTCATTTGTCATAGTTGATGAGGCTGTCTGAAGGTGTTAGAGGTTTACAGTCTTGTGGGAGTGATTGAGCCATTAACAAGCTCCTGGAGGACAACCGGAAACAATGTGTAAAAATGTTGATGCCTTTTAAGGGCAACTGGAGAGCACATATGGTGGAGGTAGTGTTAGTAGGTTTATGCTGCCCTTTGGCTTCTATTTTGAAGAAACATTTTGTGAATCAGCAGTAACATGTTGCATGAGGTGTGAGGAATGTGGCCTTTTGTAGGTGAGACTGAGTCCACCCGCTTCTGTGGATGCATTCACCATCAGTCGGAGATCAGTTCAAAGGTTGTCGTTGATGAAGCCTTCTTTCATTCTGAATGGTTTTCAAGGATACAGAAAGCATACAGGAATCTGGCCAAACATTTTAGCATGTTGGTTCTTTGCAGTTGACAAAACATTCTCACTATGGATCAAGGATCAAGGATCAAGGATGTCTTTATTATCCCCAAGGAGCAATTTGTTGTACAGTCAGCAGTGACAGCTTAAGCAACAACCACAAAGTCCAATGGACACTGAAGTCCATTAGTAGCTGATCTAGAGCTTCTCATTGAATAACATCATCAGTCACATCATTTTCATCAGCAGTTGAAATCCGCCCACTCGTCACAAAATTGTAGATCAAATTTTCTTTTTCTGAGAATGTCCCGACAGTGTTGGCTCAAAGGTTTAAGGAACTGTTGGTAAATTTGGGAAATATTTTGCTTATTTTCTTCATAGTTAGCTGAGGAGATTGATACCACTCTCATATCTGTATGGTAAATATAGGGCTGCAGCCAGAAACCGGTTAGCTTAGCACAAAGACAGGAAACATGCAGAAACAGCCAGCCTGGCGCTGTCCAAAGGTAACAAAACCTGCCTATGAGCACCTCTAAAGCTCCACTACAAATGATTTACAGTGACTGTCTCAAAGCTGGATTAACAGCCCGGCGAGGTAGGCAACTGCCCTGAGGACCTGTAGGGACCCCCAAAACCTCCTGGTTCAGTATGGATCTCAGTATGGTATTTGTACTGCGCTGTGTGCACTGTACTTAATGGAGCTTGGAGGTGACAGGGTGCAGGCACAATGCACAATTTGAGGTTGGGGTGTCAATAGGGGTCCAACAACGACTTTCTGCCCTCTAACAGGTTAATCCAGCCATGTACTGGCCATTCCTGTTCTGCTGAACCTTGTGTTTTTTGCTACAAGGATCTCAGCTATCAAGCCCCCGCTCATTTATTCTAGAAGTCTCGTTTCACCTCTAAAGGTTTACTGGTCTTACATGCTCGAAATCCCAGATGACTAAGCTGTCGTTAGAGACGCCTTACAGACATACATAGTATTGATGTGTGTGGTCTATTTGCGTCACTTGTATTGTTTTATTGACTTGTGAAACCCTTGGTGTTTCTCACGCTGAAAAGGCCCTACACAAATATAATTTACCTTCCGTGATGTTGTCAAGGGCCTACCAGTTCAGCAAGAGACATGCGATGGAGGAGTGCCGGCAACAAGTTGCTCTGTCTCGGGGCCTGAGAGCCAAGCTGGAGGTTCAGAGGCTTCTTCTGAAGGAGAAACTGGACCAGCTGGGCTCCAAAGAACCTCCCTCTGCTCTGAAGCTGGACTCGGACACCGCCTCACTTTCGTCCACCACAAGCAATGTATGTTCTCTCCACCCGTCTTCCCTTCCTTTGTCTTTTTTTAGTTCCTTATCTAATATCATATAATATTACATAATGTTATTAGTTCTGTCAGCTCAACAGGTTGTAAAAAGTGGTTATGTACTGCATATGAACTCACAAAACAAGCCACAGTATGAGGAAGAAAGATGTCGTGTTGGATTGTGGACAATTGAAACTAGTGTTGGTGCGAAGAAGAAAGGACATGCTGGGTATAAACTTAAAGAGCCAGTCTTTCTTTCTGTACTTTATGTAAACCTAAACAAATCTTTTCTTTGGTTGTTGCTGTCCATTTTGTTTTCGACAAAAGCAACAAAATCTGAGGAAGAGAGGGCACACTTATATTTCTTTACTGACCTACTTGCTCTGGATCTTCTTTTTTTAGGACATCAGCCAACGCTCTCCTAACCTATTCAAGGATAGTATCATAAACAATCTGAGTGGCCTGTTTAAACCCAAATGTGAGGTAGGTTAAACACTGAACTACAATCAAGTCACAATAATTACGCACAAAGCAATGACTGATAGAGCACAAGTTGTCATACTCAACTGGAATCACATTGTACGCAATAAACAATATCTATTTCTCAGTATGATGTTGAAGGACATTTTAAAAGGAAGGACACTTGTTCCAGTTGAAGGACACTTCCACACCTCTCTCTTCCACCTCCCTGCCCTTAACCTGAACAGCACCTGTTTTTGTACACTCAAACCTCTCACCACACAACAAACAATTCATCATGTTTTGGAGAAAGTGCCAGAGTTTTTAAGTGTATCCTGTGCACGACTGAGCTCACGTGAGCTTTCTTTGGGGTCTCGTGCTCCTGAAGGCACCATTTTGATTAAATAAGGTCAGCTTTGTCGGTCAAGTTACTTCTTTCAAAATTCTGCCTGACCTAAAACTAAGTTTACTTCTCAGGCAGCCAGTTTACATTTCATGGTTTTATTATCGCTGACAGACGATAGCACACACAGAGCCATGACCGAGCTCTCCTGCACACAACCTCTCAACAGGAAAAGGCTTTGTGCAGTCTGTTTATTTTTTTTCAGTTTGTAATCCGTCAGAAGGATAAAAAGTCATGCTGTATCAGATCACCATGAGAAAATCATATTTTACTGTCTATAATGCGCTGGACTTTAAATTTGAACTACTTCTTGCTCTCTGTGGTACCCTGGAGGCATGGAAGTTGGTGCAGTTAGACTTTAAAGTATTACAGGCTCTTCTTTGAAGTATCTCCGTATAATCTCCTCAGAATCGCCTTAAAAATACATCCTCTATCACTTTTTCTTGTTTCATTATTCGTGTCAGCTTTAAAGATTCTGCCTTCCTCTCTTCCTGCCTCCAGGTGCCTTCGGTGCTCACGGTGCAGGAGGTGGATCGTCCTCTGGGGCAGCAGGGCTGGTACCACGGAGCCATTCCCAGATTGGAGGTCCAGCAGGTGCTGAAGAATGCCGGAGACTTCTTGGTGAGGAAGAGTCAAGAGAAGCAGGGTTATGTTCTCTCTGTGCAATGGGATGGCTCCTGCAAGCATTTCCTCATACAGAACATGGATGTAAGTAAATCTGCTCAATCGAACAAAACACTTCTGTAGAAGTTAATTTTATGTTTTTATGTTGACCCTATGTGTTTCTCTGTGGATATTACATATGTTTTTGAATATGTATGCACGTTTTGAATGATCACAACCACTGATATTGCTAAACAACAAAAGTTGCTATTTGAATATGTTAATAGTATGTGGCTATTCTACGTGCTGTTATTTTCTGCCAATGAAATGGATGTTTAGATGTTTAGAATGAACGCAAAACCAATACAAGACAATGTACTGTGTGAAAAAGCTATTTTGTTATATATGTTTTTTTTATTATACCATTCCTTCCTGATTGCTTGCACATCAGTTCACTTCAGTAAATGCTTTTCCATGTGTGTCAGTAGAATCTGTACCGTCTGGATGGAGAAGGCTTCCACAGTATCCCGCTGCTGATCCATCATCTACTATCCTCACGACAACACATCACCAAGAAGTCTGACATAGTGCTGAAGGAACCTGTACTGAAGGTACTGCTATAACACACACACACACACACACTCACACTATCATTCTAATTTGTTCTGTGCTCTCTGATACTTCCTTCCCTTTTCTATTCTGTCCTCCTTGATGGTGTTAAAGTTTAAAACAGCACTACTATGTGTCTCTTCTCATTAATTTTTAACCCCATTAGGACAAGTGGGTCCTGGAACATGATGATATTATCTTGGGACACTTCATTGGACGGGTGGGTGAACTAAACATCTGTTGACAGAAATGTAGACGTGAGGTTTCATCCAAATATTGTGCACATATGGTAACAGCTCATCAAGGAAATTGTTAACTTAGGTACAGATATGATTAGATATGTGTATTCCTGCTGAGTTAGAAAAGAACGTTAAAAAAGTTGTAACTGATTGTGTTCACAGGGTAACTTTGGAGAAGTGTTCAATGGTCGTTTACGCTCTGATAACACTCCTGTAGCGGTAAAAACTTGTAAAGAGAACCTGGCCCCAGAGCACAAGAGTAAGTTCCTGATGGAAGCCAGGTTAGTACACACCCTACGCACTCACACACACACACACACACACACACACACACACACACACATACACGTACCCATATAGACACACATGTGCCCACGCACACAACCCACTGCTCTTTGTCCTCCTCTCCCGTGCTGTCCAGGATCCTGAAGCAGTACGACCATCCTAACATTGTGAAGCTGATAGGAGTGTGCACTCAGAAACAACCGATCTACATCATCATGGAGCTCGTCCAAGGTAAATATCATCCTGCTGGAATCCATGTGCTTCAGCTCGTTTACCCAACTGATGCAAGCTTTATTGTACCATCTTGCTTCCTCACTTTGTTCCTCTATCATCACTCTATATATAGTATATACTGCATGTTTGTGTGTGTTTGTCTACCCATTTCATAAGGTGGTGATTTTCTCTCCTTCTTGCGGCGTGAGAGTCATGCGCTGAAGCCTAGGATGTTGGTCAAAATGACAGAAAATGTAGCATCTGGCATGGAGTACCTGGAGAGCAAGAAGTGTATCCACAGGTTGGTCAATCAATCAATCAATCAATCGGTTGGTCAATCAATCAATCAATCCTTCAGTCAGTTTCCACAAGAACTACATCTGTACAAGCTGCAATCAGATTGATCTCAAAGCCTTTACGTTACATAATAATATAAACATAAATTTACTTCCCCAGCATTCACTTTATCTAACTGTTAACCAAACTGCAAACTTCCCTATATGTCACCGTAGCAGCCAACAGTCCACTGACAATGTGAGATAAAAGGTTTTCTTAAATAACTGATAGCTGTTTTGTCCTTGAAGAGGAAGCCAATAAACATTTGTACATCTATGGCTGACCTACTTTTCTTTTCACTGAACCCCCCCCCAACAAAAACAGCACAACCATGAATTCAACAGTGCATTACATTACATTCATTTCAAGGACACGTTTGTCCAAAGCAACCTTCAATAAGTGCTTTCAAACTCAAAACGAACAAGAGCTAAATGCCTGGAAAAAAGAAACCTCCCCCAAATAATCATCTGGCAAAAATCTTGTAAAGTGCTTTGCACAAAAGCACTATATAAATGTAGCCATTTACCATTTATTTTACCTGCCAATGTGGTGGACGGTGACTGCTGTCATACGACTGCGCTGGTTATATATCTTCATTGTTGATAAAATGCAACCACAACCTCAAATCTGTGCGCATATCAAAATCATCTGTTCATTAATAGCTATTTTCTCTTTATAATAAAGCTTTATTTGTTTAGCAACTTTCATACCTAAAATTAGACTTAAAGTGCTTTACATGTATTAAAAACACATTTAAGCTAATAAGAGTTTGCAAAGAAACACAATTAAAATACAATAAAATACAGTAGTATTAAAAAAGAAAAGCAAAGCTGCTAATGTTTCAATACCAAACAGACTACAGAAAAGAAAGGCGAATTACAGAAACTCAAGTTTGGATATTAAAGGATGGGATATTCCACAGTCCATAACATCTGTTCATAGATTAAACGCTGTCGTGCTCGATGACCTAAGATAGAGGTTAGTAGTATAGCATAGAAGAAGAGACAGTCAATTTAATATGGAGCCTTTCAGGGACTTGTACACTGGTAATAAGATTTTAAAATCAGTTGTAACAGAGACAGGGAGCCAATGCAAGAATGCTGAAATGGGTGTGATGTGTTCTTTTCTTTTACAAGCCAAGAGGAAAGCTGGCTCCCAGCCCCCAACTGCCTCTAAAGTCTGTGGACCTCAAAATGAGCAGTGAACTGGTTATAACGATCAAACATGGGCTTTTGTATGTAGCCTACAAACATAAAACAAAAGATATCTTGCTTTCAAAGCATTTATTTAAAGGAAAATGAGAAAGGGCTGAGATCCAAAAGCATAGTGCATCTTTTATTTGTGTGAAAATACTGAAAATGATGCAGCCTGAAAAGAAAATGTATGCATGTAATTTGTAGTGTTTTAGGGGCTCTGTTTGCTCTGGGTGAGGCATCAGTGGAGGCCCTCAGTGCTCTGGAGAAAACACTGTAAGGTTTTCCCATCGGGGAGCAGGCTGACAGCTGCTGACACTGTAACGCTGCATGTCAATCTGCCACACCAGAGACATGAAAAGGAACGCCTGTTTTCTCACTCCTTTTAATCATGTCTGTTCTCCCGCCATTTCTCTTTTTTTTCCCCCCACACAGCGTGGTGTTTTCGTGTCTCTCTTGTATCCATTTTTCATCAGCCTCTGCGCACATCGCTCTTACATCTTTCTCCCTCTGTCTTGTTGTCTTGTTTTAAAGGGACCTGGCAGCGAGAAACTGTCTGGTTGCAGAGCGAAACTTGGTGAAGATCAGTGACTTTGGGATGTCCCGTCAGCAAGATGATGGCGTGTACTCTACAGAGGGAGGCCTCAGACAGATCCCTGTCAAATGGACGGCTCCTGAAGCCCTGAACTATGGTACGCCACAACTTTCAACTCTCACAACTCTGCCCTGCAGTCACCACCAGAAACACTTCTCCTGTTTCTCTCTGCCAATAGTCAATTCAAAACTGACATGTTCCTGTGCCTTCACCAATGCCGCCCCCTGCTGGTGTTTCCAGGTCGTTATACCACAGAGAGTGATGTCTGGAGCTTTGGTGTCTTACTGTGGGAGATCTTCTCCATGGGGATGAACCCCTACACAAGCATGACCAACCAACAGACACGAGAAGAGGTGGAGAAAGGTAAAGACTCGTATCGCAGACTCGGAAAAACTTGTGTTCAGATGCCAATGAGGAAAGTTCCTGCTCCTATGTTGTGCTTGATTCTGACACATCAGAGAGTGTGTAGATGACCTCAATACCCATTTTGACAGTCTGTGATGTGTTTCAGGATACCGTATGCCTGCTCCTCATAGCTGCCCCGTGGAAATCTCCAGGATTATGAGTAGCTGCTGGCAGTACGAGCCCAGAAACAGACCGTCTTTCAAGAAACTTCGGACTGAGCTCAGTACCATATACAACAAAATTATATAATGCCATGCCGGTTAATTAGACATGTATTGCAGACTATGTTTTTTTTCTTCTGTCTGTTTGATTTGCTTGTAATATTTTATCTTTTTTTCCTTCAGAAAAAAGTCTGAACACTGAAACAGTTTAAATTTAATACAAAATTAAAAAATGACTCAAAATATTTGAGTCCTTTTCTTGTGGGAATAAACTTGAAAATTGTGTTTTGTGGACTTGTAAAATATCAGTGGACCAGTTGATGGCAGCATTCGTGTTTCTTTCCTTCTTGTACTGTTTGTTTTTCATTCTCCTAAAAACAGAAGGTTGCCTTCAACACATCTGTCTCCTCTGAGAAAGCACAAACACAACATTCTGTACTATTATTACCAAAACTGTTGAAACGTACACCCAAGTGGTCTGTCTGACAGAAACCACAGAGATGTGTTAAACTGACACATCCTCCTGAGGAGTGTAGAGGCTGCCAACACAGACATTGGGACAGTAAGGTTTGAGTCTTGTGGGCTATTTGTGCCTGTTTTGTTGCCTGTTGGATTTTTGGACCCAACTGCAGACCTCCCTCTTGGAAATCTTAGTTCTGTAGGTCACACACGGCTATACTCAGGAGCATGTGTCAGTTTAACACATCTCTGTGGCATCTAGGGCTCCCACGAAGGAATAACATGACTACCTTTGACACAAAAATATAAAAAAATATAAAGGACAGGCCTATTTGAGCTGTTATTTGGACTCTTTTTGCACAGGATGTTAACTTGCGTAAGCTGTAAAAGTGACAAACCACAGAACATAATCACCAAATTAATGTTGCTTATAAGCAACTGTTAGCTAACAAGTCTGCCATTTCAACCTAAAAGGTAATGATATGTCAATAGAGTTGTCAGCTTGTTTCTGTTCAACCACTTAACACAGGTTTAAATAGTCAGTGTATCTGACAAACAGCATAGCATCTTGTGCAACATGCTATTTTAAACATGATATCATACTGAAATGCTTTACTGTGGCATGACATTTTGGTCAAAACACAGCTGGATTAACTAGCTGACAGCGAATTAGATAAAACCTGAGGCAAGTCTGACAATGTAGAGAGGAATGTCGAGCCTGACAAGATAATATAAAGGTAGGTTCACACTCTGTTTTGACTTAAGCCGCATTTCCACCCAAAGTACACAGACATTTTAGTCCCAGGAACTACATTTCAAAGAACTAAAAGATTTACTTTATTTAGATTTAGATTTAGATGAACTATAACATTGCAGTCCAAAGACTGGCAAATATTATGCAAATTAGATCCCTGACGTATGAAAATGATGCCATTTAAAGCAACAGACTGCCATCATTATTTATGTGACACTGCAACAACAGTAAGCAGTGGCAGTGGCAGGAGCTCAGTAAGGATGAACTTCCATCTGTCATATGCTTTCATCTTAACTCCATTGTGTTGCACAATGAACAAAAAACAAACTGCAGGCTGCAGATTTTTAAAAATGGTGGTTAAAATAAAATGCTGTTAGTAGTTGACCAATCAGAATTGTTCAGTGCTGCAAGCCCCACCCCCAAAAGTTCCTGTACTCTTGGAAAGTACTACCACCCTGAGCAGGGACTTTTTGGGGGGGTAAATTAATGTCCCCAGAACTGAATTTAGACTCTGTTCCTCCAAAGGCTCCTTGACTCTGGGAAAAGTTCCTTTGGTGGAAACGTGGCATTATTCCACACTACCTCTGTGTGTGTGTGTCTCACAGTGATGGAGGAAGTATTCAGATCATTTACTTAATAAGTACTGAAGGCACATGCTATACATTTCTGCTACAAGTAATGGTTTAGTAAAAGTATGTAA
>JAVQJF010062622.1:0-17008 GCA_036023855.1 Gadopsis marmoratus | reverse complement strand
ACACACACACACACACACACACACACACACACACACACACACACACACACACACACACACACAATTAGGGGCCTGGACCTGTTTTGAACATACAGCATCTCTACAGAAAGGGCCATCTATATTAAAAAAAACATGCATTCACTTACAGTATGTACAATATAATTTGTATATTGACCATTCTGCTTTATATCCACACCAATTCATTTTTCAGTGAGAAAGTCCAGGAAGTACAATTCATAAAAGTTTTATTTTTGTATCTGTTAAAAATGTTAATGTGCTCTGTTGTGATTCCAGTACAACTCAATATTCTCTTGCCAGCACCACAGCAGAGCCAGGTCTTCATAGGAGGAGAATACCCCCATTTGTAAATAATGAAGAGCTAAAAGTCAGGCAGTCAGCTGATCCCAGCTCTTCCTCCATCTTCATTGGCTTGTGTCATAACCCTTTCCTCCGATCCCTCCCCTCGTTGCACGAGACGAGATGGCTAGACGATCGAGCCGTCTCTGTTCTGGGCAGGGATCATGACGGGGATGGCCCCCATGCGGCTGAGGTTGCGGCCGACCATCTTGACAGCAGTGGGCGGGGGCAGAGTGGCATGGCTTGGAGGCCTCTCGTACTCCTCTGATGAGGGAATCTTGTCGTACTGGGGCTTCAGGGCATATTCATGCAGGTTGGAAGGTGACATGGAGCCCAGGGAGGAGCGCTGGCTGCCTGCGGTGAAGCTGCGAGCCGTTGAAACACGACTCTTGGGAGGGGGCACATCCTCTCTGAGAGAAAATTGAGACAGCAGCACATTTAGACAATAAGACAAGACTGTAAACTAATTGTCATTATCTTACCTGAAGTTAGAGAAATTAAATAAGGAAAATTATTTCCTCAGGTGCTATAAACCATACTCTAGTAGAGTCTGGAATGTCTTACTGGCCACAG
Source organism: Gadopsis marmoratus (assembly GCA_036023855.1). Taxonomy (NCBI): domain Eukaryota; kingdom Metazoa; phylum Chordata; class Actinopteri; order Centrarchiformes; family Percichthyidae; genus Gadopsis; species Gadopsis marmoratus. Next base: position 16,078 of record JAVQJF010062622.1, on the reverse strand, counting down.
TGAGGAAAACAATGAATACTTAAAGAGTCTGCCTGAGTCATTTCAAGAGCGAAACATATTTTGAGAGAAATAATTGGAGCTGGCCCGTTTGATTGGTTGGGGCAGTGTCTGCACTGCTCAGCCACACTGGCTCTGTAATAGCCTGCAGAGACTGAGCAACCAAATACAGCTATGCCCTCTACTCCCTCTGCCACCACATTAACAACTAATAAGCAGCAATAATCCAGTTAAATGCTCAATCAAACTGAGACTGAGGGGCCACAGCGCGCTTTGTCCATAGCTTCATGCTGTGGCGTTTCAGCGAATGTGTGTGTCTGTGTATACGAGACAGGAACAGTGGTCTAATCCTCTTTGTCCTACGGCGTGAGCAGTGTCACATTGTGGTCTTAGACAGATTCAGTCCGCAGCAGAGAGATAGTAAGCCCAGGGGTTGAACAGAGCCCGTGGGCCAGATAGAGAGTTGGGGGGGGGAGCAAACAAAGCTTTCAAACTGATTACCACAGCTGTTTATTTGAGGAGGGGTTTAAAAAAAAAAAAAAAAAAAATCGCTGATGGAGAAAAACCATTTTCATGGTTGTTGGGCTGTTGGAGACGTGTTGCGTGCGTGCGTGCGTGCGTGCGTGCGTGCGTGCGTGCATGTATGCGTGCGTGTATGCGTGCGTGCGTGTATGCGTGCGTGCGTGCGCATCTGAGATTACCACAGGTCAGAGAAATAATCACAATCACCCCTATGCATTTTCAATGCTTACATTTCAGTATTATACAGCCTGAGACACATTTCTCATTATATAGAAAAGACTACACTGTATTATATAAAATATTCTTTGGCTATCTGTGAGCCAAGTCCCATTGATGTTTTAGTGACTGTACCTTATCTCATTGCAGATTTCCTTCTCGTACTTCTTCCTGTGACGGGCACGGCAACAGCAGAAGAGGATGATGGCAATAATGATGAGGATCAGGAGTACAGCAATTAAGGCTCCCGCAATGATGCCTGCAGTATTGGGGGCTGGACAACACAAGGAAGAAAAGGGTCAGAAGGTTTGGGAAATGTAATATGGGTAGCAATGACTTAAACACAACTAAAGTTCTGCGTCAGACAAAGACCTCAAAACGCAGTGCAAAGAGGTGCTTTGACCATGGATTTGGGTGCTCATGCTTCATAACAACTGAGTGTTTTAGCATCCAGCACCTTTTCTCAGCTAATCTCAAGAGATCCTCCTACCACTAAAGTGCAAATTATAGTCTCTGCATAGTCGCAAGGATCTGTGTAAATGTAAGTTTCATCTACCGACTGTGTACGCAGACACCACATCTAACATAAACAGAAGCGTTTTGGAGTATATCTTGCCCTTGAGAATGAGACTGGAACAGAAGCGGGATCAAAGAAGAGTGTCAAAGAGCAAGAATGAGCAAGTCTGGCACATTCTGCAGTTTATAAGCACACTCACAAAATAGTGGTCCTGAGCAGATAAAAACGGTACTCTGTAACAAGACCAAACCATGAGACAGGTGTAGGAAAAGATTACTTAATACTGAAGTGTACATGTCTTTGTATGATAGAAACATTATGCTCCAGCAGCACTCAGCTACAGCTGCCCTGTGCTGCAGCACTTGAGTTTGACAGCGCTGTCACAACATGTGGTACTACAGCTTCTGCTACTCAAGAAGCTGACACTGCATAAATCCTCAAATATTATCCATGGCACTCGTGAATCAAATGTTTACTACCTTTATAAATGCAACGGAAACTTCAGTAGGACTTTTATTTCAGTGGTATTAGAACACTGCCCCTCGGCTTGCTGAAGTCCACTCATTTTCATAAACTGATTTTTACTGCAGTCACCTTCATCTTTTATTTGTTGGGGAGGTCAAATTGAACACAGCCGAGCTTTGGCTGTATGTGTGCTAGCACTGATAAATGTGCCACCAGTACAGTTCCACGAAAAGTGTAGAGTAACCTAATGAATTCCAGATGCACACTTTATGATCCGACAGAAAGAAAAATGCTAAAAAACCCCAACACATTTAGGCCTGGATTTAGGTATAGATACTAAGGTAGTAGATATGTACATTTTTAGCCATGCTAGTGGCTAATGACGGTCATTAATTGCTTATGAGTACCACATTATAGCTGTAGACTTAAGTTTCGTTCTCAATATTAACAATGGTATAATCATGAGCCAACATGTACACTTATCAGCCATAACATGATGACAGTATGGGCACCCTGACCGGTCTGCAGCTACGCAGCCCCATATGCAACAACCTGCGATGCACTGTGTGTTCTGACACCTTTCTATCAGAACCAGCATGAACCTTTTCAGCAGTTTGAGCTACAGTAGCTCTTCTGTTGGATCAGACCACACAGGACAGCCTTCACTCCCCACGCAAATTTGGCCCTTGTCAAAGTCGCTCACATCCTTACACATGCCCATTTTTCCTGTTTCAACACATAAACTTCGAGGACAAAACGTCCCATTGCTGCCTAATATATGCCCCCCACTGACAAGTGCCAATGTAACCAGAAAATCAATGTTCTTCACCTGTCAGTGGTTATGGCTGATCGGTGTATATATATTTTGGTCACTTAGTCATATAACTGTACTCTTGAAGGTACAAGGGCCAGGGGGTACACTGACTTGAAAGAAAGGAAGGAAGGATTCCATATTCTTACTGTATAGGCTACTGCCCCCGTGACAGGCTTATGTGATCTTTGAGTGCACGTAATACATTAGCCAGCTGACCATTTGACATTTGTTTTTAAAGACGGTCAGACAGCAAAGAAACAAGTCTAAATGTAAAGAGGCTGAATACAGGTTAGTGCAGTAACAAAGTTAGGTGGGTACTCACGAGGTGTCACGTTGAGATACAGTATACATTGCTCACTGCCAACACGGTTGCTGGCAGTGCAGCGGTAGGTGCCAGATGCGCTGGCAGATGCGTTTCTCACGTTAATGTTGCCTCCCACAGGATCTGTTGTGAGGCCAAACAACACATACATGAGGGCATTACAGTGCTAAACACAAAGAGGACCTGTGTTTCCTATTTGTTTGGTAGTGCCTGTGAAAGGGTCCATTACCCAACACAGCGAAGGCGGGCAGCAGCTTGCTGTCACTGGTCTTCTCCCAGCTGTATTGCAGGGGGTTGGTGCCCTCGCTAGATAAGCACCTCAGCACAAAGTCTTTGCCTTCCTGTGTGGGGCCTTCAGCGTAGCACCGGGGCTTGGAGGGCTTCACTGTGGAGAGAAAAACAATGAAGGAAAGTGATTGAGGGAGGTGAAACACAGCGAACACAACCAGGTGGTCGTAATAGCTCGGAACAACATAGTCCTCCTGCCTACAACCCTGTTATGTTTCAATCTGTCATGCTGTGGGCAAGTGTCTGTGTATTGTGTATTTGTAGTTGATTTCCTCCCTTGCTCAAAGCAGCAGTCATCAGCGTAATGAGAGCCGTAATCAGAGTAATTGATACAGCTGCTATCATTACAGGAGCTGTCACTCAGGATAATCGCAAAAGAGAAGGGAACCATGTGCCATTGGACACACAAACACACATGCACGTAGTGTTCAGGGTTAAGAATGGAGCCAAAGCTTTCTGTTTTAAAGCCGAACGTGTGCAAACACTCCCCGGTCAGTCAGAGTGCTGGCAGGAGATGAGATGGGGGATTCAAAAACAAACAGAGCTCCAAATTAAAAGCAGACCAACTCCAGCAGAGCCCAGACAAACAGTCAGCCAGGAGGTAAAAGGGAGGGGAAAAAAAGTGAAAGGGATTATGAGGGGAATTGTTTGGATAGAACAAATCCAAGTCTGTGACAGAAAGCTGACATCAGGATGTGCTAATAATGGGTTCTGTAACAACAAAACCCTGGAGTGGAGCTCTCCAGATCTGAACCAGGTGTTGGGTGGTGTGTGTGTGTGTGTGGGGGGGGGGGATTAACAGTACACTGACAGCACTGAGTGTTCCTACTAATTTAACAAACACACACAAGGTCAGGACGGAGGGGGCAAAACAGAGAGCAGGAGAGCAAAAATTAAGCAAGTGCTGATGGACAGATGGTAGAGTGACCGGGGCCAAGGCTGTACAGCTCGTAACTGACTGGTCTACTCTTTGCTGCTGTTGCATTGCACCCACACACCCACCCACATACACACTGCACATTAAATGTCAGAGAGCTATGACATTTTGAAAGCATCTTTTAAAAGGTGAAAGTCAACTCGACACGTCCGAGTGCTGTAACACACACCTCATATTAGGACTGCTGTCCGATGAGCAGATTTATTTGTGTGAAGGATGAGGACAAAGAAGAAGGTGACAGAGGCTGGAAGCGCACAGAGAGATAAAAGGCAGAGCAATACAGCACGCCTGGCTCTGCTAAACGAACAACGGATTGAGATTTAGGAGCTGCACAAGGCTATCTTGTGGATAAGATAAGGAGAAAAGAATTGCTAAATTGTGGTATTCATGGCGGTCGAAAGGCGCACAACTTCCAAGAGTGACGACTGATTGTTGAATGGTAAAGTGAAATATAAGCACCTAGTGGGCACTAAAGCCAGGCAGACAAAATTAAAGAGATTGGCTGTTGAGTTTGCAGTGAGATTCTGGATGCCATAAGGATTGTCTGGAGCTAAACGATTGGCTTGTTGAGAGTACAGGTGGGGTCTAGTCAGAAACAGTTGTGAGAGCTACTGACATGCAGTGCTGAACTGCAGGTGGGCACTCCTGTTAACTTTAATGTCCTGCTGCAACCAGAGGAGAATACACAACAAGGCATTCTACCCCCGTACAGGACATGAACAACATGTACACTGCAGGTGTCCGCATGTGTGCATACCTGCATAGGGCAGTGTTTGTGACAAGCCACAGAGACACCCAGTGTATAAAGTGAGGTGTGATTATGTTTGTGACACACACATGCTTGCACATCTCCCCTGTTTGTGGGACCATCTACCTTGTGACAAGATCAACCTGAAGGTAAAATGCAGAGCAGGCAAGATGTCCTCACCTCTCCTTGTCAATGTTTCTTTGCTAAGATCACCCCCACCCCTTGGGTAAATAGCTAGCAGCCTGACAGCTTCTGTAGCCTCGAGCTATCTGTCTCATTCATGCACACGCTATAGCTAAAGCCGTCTGCAATTTAACCATTTTATAAACATTTTATTCGCTAAGCTGATGCTTTTATCCACAGCAGGACACAATTGACAAAAGAAATCAAAATAAGTACAAAAAACAATAGAACTAACATCTTGACAGTAGCTACTACAGTAGAACTACAAAATACTAACAGTAACCCTGGAATGGTCATAAAATAATAATGGATTTTAAGAAAATATTGTCTGAGGAGACACACACATGGGTACAGGCACTTGAAGAGCATGAATAAGTGGAATGTAATGCAAATGTCTCAACAATACAACATCAGCCTGTGCGGTTAGTTTCTATTTTAAACAAGGTTAGTTAACAAGGAAGTGTTAATGTTTGTTTTCCAATTGCATATGTCTTTCTGGTTGAGCTAGTTAATGCAGCGCAGTCACATTTGTACACACGATATCCCGTCAACAAGAACAGCAGCCACTTTCTGAAGGTGCCCTAACTTTATAGAGGAGAAACCATTTCGATGAAAGGGCTGAGATACTAAAACAAAACATTGCTAACTTACAACACAGACTAGTGCAGCGCAAGGGGGCTGTTTTTCCCATATGCAAATACTAGGCAGGTTTCGGGAGGCGATTCACTTTCGACATCATTTAATCAGTTGACCGACCAGCAAGGCCACTGTGTGTGAGAGTATGTTTGCCTAGGGAGTGAATCATCTGACTTATACAACTCTGATGTGTCACCCATCTCATCATGTGCAATAAAAAGCCAGCTGAGTGCAAACACGCAGTATCTTAGGTTTGCCCACAGTTTTCAAAAGACAGGATGACATTGTGCACTTTAATTACTTTTGCCTGTACTATGTAAGGTGTTGAATAATGTCTAATTAATTTATGTTGTTATATTAGCAATACAGCTAATATCATAAAATATTTGAATACCACCAACATTAAATATTCAGTTCATTTAAAATGGGAGCTGTAATTGAAAAAAGGAGCAATATTCATCCAGCACAATACTTGTGACGAATTAGAAAATCAACATAAAAAATAAAAACAAGATTATCTTTTTAGACATAATCACAGAGGCCGAGCACAGAATTGGATCACAAAGGCGGCGGCAATGCTCTACAGCCTCCAGGAAGGTCATGCACTCGATTTTAGAAGAGATTACATCAAAACAGCCAAGGAGGGAAAAGAGCGTGCGATTTGGTGCATTTCCACTGTGTAGAGAGAGAGCATTTACCCTGTGAGAAAAAACAAAAACAAGAAAACCCCACCATAGTGTGTTCAGTGGTTTGTTCCACTCACCCATGACGATCAGCAGCATCTTTCTGCTGCCGATGCCAGGAGCCTTCTTCACCTTACACTGGTAGGTGCCCGAGTCCGATGACTTCAGCCCCGTCACGTTGATGGAGGCGTCGCCGTTCTTGGGGTCGGCTAAGTTGAAGTGAACGCGACCCTTCATGGGGGCATAGTAGTCCTCGTAAGCCCTGTCTCCTGAGTACAGGATCACCTGGATGTGGAAAGGGGGTGCAGGAAAGAGTTTTAGTTAACAACTTAAACTTACTTTATAAGTTTGCAGAAATAAGTCCTTTTTGGAAACAAACTAAACAATGGCCTTGAAATAACAGTTGTGTGCTTTCTGAAAGCAAAGTCCTTGATCACTGAACCAACCAAAAGATATGAAAGAGAGAAAGAACCCTCTCTTTTATCTCTCTTGACGGCCTCCAGCCCCACAGCCAGTGCTGTTATGCACTTACTGTGCTAAGAAGAATGAAGGTGGAACTAACAAAGTGACCACTGTGGAACCAAATCAACACCTGCTGTTTCAACAAAGATCTCTCTCTCTCTGGAAATGCCTAGAAATAAATACCAGGTAGAGCCAACAACAAACCTCATAGCTAGTAGATATGGTGAAGGAGGGGGGTAAAAACAAGGAGAGTAAGCAAACAATGAAAAGAGGTCTCATTCTTTCATAAACACTAGCATATTCTTTTCCATATTTCCATGGAGACACTCTTCAACAGGCTACAATCAACGCCAGGCATATGCACACTTGCACAGCAATACCCCTGGGTAGAGAGGAGGAGAGAGGAAAAGACTAAACATGGCAGGAGGAGAGGAAGAATAATGAAGCGATCAGAGGAGGCAGAGTACTCAAAGGAAGCACGAGAGGAGCAAAACAAAAGGAATCAGAGTCAGATGGGTTCTGGTGTCTACAGCAAGTTGCCTTCCTGCTCCATTTCCAACTGCAAGACTAGTTCCTGGAGCTGCAAGGCAGGTATGCTCGCAGTGGGCGCCACGTTCATCTTGTACATATTAGCCATGTAAACAGGTAATACAGTTAAAATTCCTCTCAGGGGAGGGAAGGCTATCTTTCTAACTTGAGCATCAGAACATCAGCAGTAATAACAGCAATATGTGAAATGAGACCATGGGGGAGAGGAAATTAAATTGCCCCAAGCTCAGCCAGACAAGAACTCTCACTTGGGCTCAACCACTGGGAGTGCTTACAGACATGCACACCTTCAGCACAAAAATCTGAACTGCACAATAACCTTGAATATCATGATCCAATGGGCAAAAAATATATCCCATAAAGAGCCCGGGGGAATGAAAATAAAAAGGGCAAATGACTAGACAAGTAGGCGGGGGCTGGAAAGGACGGAAGAGCACCCCAGTCTGTGTGCCGCATTTCATAACAGACAGGACACCGATTCAATCGCCACCTGGCCATTCTCAGTGGACAGATCATGCTGCAGAGGTAAAAGACCTCCATTGGCCAGGCTTAGTTTCATCAGACACATGTAAAGATGAGGTCATTGTCATGTGACACGGTTACTCAGGGAGGGAGGAGGAAGCGGTGCAGATCATTTGAGAGGCAAAGCAGAAAGCCACAATACCTGTATACTCTAAACAACCTACAGAGCTCTGGTGGGAGCGCAGCACCGTGTCGCTGCACTCCTACAGAACCGTTCAAGTTGAATGACTCGAGTGCTGCTGCCACATGCTTTCACAGCAACAGCTCTGCTCCAAACTGCAAGGTTACAGCAGAGTCACTGCCTGAAAATGCATTTAAATGGCTATAGAGAATGTAACAGAATGTGGCCATGAACATTCACGGCCATCACTGCCATACAAAAACACACAATGCAATTTTCACCACATTGTCAAAGCTTTACGTCCAAATCCTCCAATACATGCACAAATTCAGAGTCAGATTTAGTTGTCCTCATTGTTCTCACAGTGGTGGCAAATGCTCAGGGCACCCCCACCCTCCTTTCAGCTGATCTGCAGCAAGGCAATGAGAGCCAAATGGAAATGACTTACTGTAGGCATGCCTGGCATTTCTCATTCAAGCCCAACAAAGCAACATGCATTAGCTATGCTTTGCCACCCTCAAAAAGACCCTGGGATATGTCAGATGAAGAAAGCCACAGTTCCCCAACAGATACTGGACTGAATAGATAATGCAGTGGCATTACTTCTGATTGCATCAATGCAAAGAAAAGCCAGCTGGAATATATGGTTCATTAATTTTAACTAAATTCCTAAAGTAAGGGTTGTCAGGCACATCACACACTTCATCTGCTTGCTTGAAGACACAGGGCTTTGAGTTCCCAGTTATATGAACTTGTGGATTAGTTCTCCATTTAACATTTTATCTGATCGTGGCTGTTCCTTTAAGAGCAGCCTGGATTTGCTCATCTCAAGCCATGTGAGCAAAGGTTCGCCATGCTTTCTGAGCATTTGGGAGCCTCTGGCTCTAATGTTTAGGCTTCACTCTTATCTCCTTGTCTGACCTGGTAGCTTTGGTCCTTGCACATCAGCCTAATCCTGTCACATATAAAGTAGCCCCTTGGAATTAATATGCTGCTAATTCCGAAGAACACACTGACTTCATATTGGTTAAAGGCTATATGAATGGCAGCATGTGTGTATACAGCGAGCAAAATCTGATAGGTCAAGGAGAACAAATACGTTCAGAGAGATGTCTGGGCTGCTTAAATTTCTACAGTGTTTGTCAACAATGGGTGTGCAGATAGACCTCAGCAAAATGGCAAGCAATAAAGAAAATAAACTATGGAAGCAGATGCAATTTGAGAACATTTGATATTTTTCTACAGCTGCATTCAAACATTACAAAATTCTGCACCATCATCGAGACATCAGATAACTATATAGATTTAAAAAGCTCTGAAATGAATGTCATCATAAGAACCATTGATATATTAAGAACAATACAACTCAACAAGTCCTCCAACCAAAGCAACAGAAATAGGCATACTGGGCCTTCATCATCACAGTAACAATAACAGCACATGGGCAACATTGTGAAACGGTCTCAGTTTGGTTAGGTTTAGGCACCAAACAGGTTGACCTAATGGTTAGGTTTAGAAAAAGATCATTAGAACATTAGTTACGCTGCGTACATTAAGTTCAAATAAGCCAACGCTGACTTTTGGTTAAACACGTGACGCGAAAAGTGGTCTCCTGAGTGAAAGTCCTGTGTTGTTTGGATATGGACTTTGAAGCCAACAATAAACGTAAATATGGGTCGTAATAAGCTGCTTGCGCAGATGACCTATATGGTAATTTTGGGGAGGGCGGTCTTTAACAATAATGATGACCCTACCCAGTTGTTCTCCCCACTACTCCAGTTGATGCTTCAGAGTATAACAACAAAAAGGAAGGTCAAAAACAAAGAGATGGGGGTAACGTTTGTCTCTGTGCCGGCACAAGTCTAGAAAGCAGTAACCAGAAGCAGGAATACAGAGGTCTACCTGGATAAGGGCAGGGATGGTTGGGTCAGTGGACAGAGAGGACACTGGATGGCAGAGAAGCCTAATGATGAGCCTAATGTGGCCTACAGTATTTCTAACACTCAGCCAAAAAACCTAAAGCCACAGGATATGGGGGAAAGAAAGAGTGGAGGAGAGGGATGAGAAGGCTTTGTGACGGGGGGGAATAGAGAGCCATGGGAGAGGACCCCGCCACTGGAAAGATCTGTAGCAAGAATCTGTCTCTATGGCTGTGAAAGCCCTGAGGGCATGTGGAAACCCTGTTGAGTTGTGTAGTCTTCCCTTTCCACCATGGCTGAGGGTCATGGTGGAAAGGGAAGATACACTGCCTGGGACAAAGTGAGCTCCCACTGTGTCTGTGAGAGCAGCGCAGAGAACAAATGCTCAAAACAAATGAATTGCATTACACATTACATTTGTCTTGTATACACTATACTTCCCTTGAGAAAATACACGTCCTAGAATAGAACCTGGATTGCATTTCACCGCTTGCACAACTTACCATACTCCTTACACCAACACAACAGAACAGGTTAGTGCAAAACCACACACTATGAACATATGAGGGACTTTTAAAGTCATTAAACTTTTGTTTAAGTCATAATTTCTGTTTATGATGTATTGTTGAGAGGTGTTTGAAAGAATTTCAAAAGCTACATAGAGAAGATCAGTTTGCAAAAGATCATCACCAAAAGGCAAGAATGAAACCTTGACTTCTCTAAACACAGCTAAAATGGTGCTAAATAAAAGTAGATCAGAGAACCGATAACTGCCAAATGGACTTTCATTTGCTATCTTTGAAACAAAAATGTATTTTCAATGTTTATGGGGAACATCTGCACATACCACTTTGTCCTCTTTCTGGTTGTCAGAGGACAACAAGCTCCATTCAATATCCAGCGGTCCAGAATCTTGAGGAGCCAGAGAGAACTGGCAGTCCAGCTTCACACTCTGACCGCTGGCCTTCTCTATGGATGTCGGCCCTGTAGATGTAATCTCTAGACCAGAGGCCAAACCTGAACAGAGACACACAAAGAGAGGGAGTGAATGGCAACACTGCAACACGCGTGATAAAAACAAGTAGACTTGCAAGGGCAAGCACAATGGAGTCCAAGCACCTTGACTCAATTCCACAGGTTTCTGCAGTGTTCAGCAAATTGGCAGATGACGATGTTCATCTTTAACATTGTGCAAAGATTGTATTTCATAAGATGCTCGTGTCTAACTGAATCATTGGGATGCATAATTGATGAAAATGGTTTGTAGTGACTTGCTTTAGAGACATTTTCAGTCATATGAAAAATGTTTTAATTCCGGGAGTGTATCTCTCATAAAATAAATAAGGCTACATCTTGTTGAAGAAGTGTCTTTTAAAATATGCATAATGTAAATCACACAGTGCAAAAAAAGAGAGAACATAGCTCAGCTGAAGAAATGGTGAAAATAAAAAGAAACTGCAGCCCATCACCAAACTGGAACAGACACTAAAGCATTTATTCTTAGAACGAATAAACATAATTTCCTGGTGACATCAACTGGGTTAAGGTTCTCCATTCAGTAAGAGATTTAAGCTGCAGCAAGGAACACAGTGCATAGTGAATGGAGTTGTCACATGCTGCCTTGACACATTAAAATCCTTCTGACAGCCTGCCACCTTCCAGTCAGTGAGCTGGATGGGGGTGGGGGATTGGGGAGAACAGCATTTTTTTATAAAATAAAATGAAATCACTATATGTTCCAGCTAAAAGGCACTGTAAATGTGTAACAAACATGTATCTCATCACACAAATGACGGCAAACACAGGAAAATGAATTTTTCTGCTGATTATACAACAATTTTCACTCCATCTAAAAACACAAAAACCATAGCATTTTCCTTTTGCTGTGTTACACTGACTGACAGATGGAGCTAACTCTAACATGCAAAGATGGTTGGTGAAACAGGAGCCAAACCTGGCAACTGTTGTTAACCTCTTTTCTTTTCCTGGAAATGTTTCCAAAGAAAAAAAACAAAAAACAAGCGGTTATTAGGTTTCCAAAAAAACACAAACAAGAACACAAATGCAAATGGATCTGAAAAGTGCAGAAGCTTTGTACTATGGCTATTAGAGTGCTGCAGGTATGATGTATTTTTGTACTGTTGGAATAGTTCGCAAGAGTAGGAGTATAAACACGAGGCTGTAAAGGTGGCCTGATGATGTTTAATGTCCCCGAACACCTCTGTAGTCTCATTTAGCCGCTTGTTAGCAACCTCCTGTTTTAAGACATGTAAAAGATTCAAAATCCACGAGTGGGGTATTTACGGATGTATTTTATGTTGTAGAACAAAACTTGAAAATCTCTTAAGCTTGTGTTAACTACAGACCATATTTGAGGCTTCTAACCAATAACCCATTCAAGAAACCCACTGACTTCCAGACAAGGGAACTGGACATGCAAAAATTATAACTCAATTCCAGGTTTTAGGACTCACTCCTTCAGTACTTTATAATCAACCTTTAAACTGTATTACAGGGTATATGCAGGAATCCTGAAGTCAAATTCCATACCGTTTTAAGATATTTTAAAGACTACAACACCACAAGTTTTAACAGGTTATCAGTAACACACCCTACATTTACAGTACTATACGAGTGCATTTATTTTGAGATTGCAAAACAGTCTTAGTTGGACATAATTTAGATAGGCCGGGAGGGAACAAAACTCGATCAAGTAGTGACTAACCCTAAGTTTATTAAAAGTAAAAATAGTCACATACACACTCAAATTAACACTTTGATGACTACCTTTGTTTTATTAATTTGACAACATGGCAGGTGGCAGACCTGAATGAGGGCACTTCACAAAACACCACCCAATGTCATGTCAGTTGTACTGCTTCTTACTCAAATCTACAAACAATATGAGCATGGTCAAGGTGACTGATATGCAAGTCAAGTGTGCAACTTGCAAGTGAAAAGAAAAAAACATTCCTTTTCTAGTGTTATAGTTATTGAGATAAAGAGCCAAAGGACTGTGTGAAGGAAGCTTTTACATCCTGGCCCTCGAGGGTAAGATGGGTGTGAGCTACAGGTTGAGGTCCCTGCCGCATCTCGTGTCCATCAGCTGTTTCAGCCTCAAACCCTCACATCCCTTCTGGGTTGTGGTAGACAACTGAATGAAAATACACCACAGAGGCTTACACACATAGAGTGACAGTCTCAGTCACACCGACTATTGTTGAAGCTCAGAGCCTGTAAGCGCTTGATATGGTTGCAAAGCACAAGTATAGTTTTATTCCCCGGCTGCCTGAGCTGCAGCTGGTCGTTTTAGCCCATGGATTTTGACAGACGCCCTTGACGGGAGCGATCCATCGCCTTCAGCCGAAGCAAGAGAAACGAGGAGCAATATAGAGAGAACTGAGATATGTGTATATCACTGTCAAAACGGATACACTGCTTGGCATCTGCATGACGAAAAGCTCTGTCAATTCATCAAGCATTTAAGGAAGCCGGGGCACTTTTCAAAGATGGTTAGAAAGGGGAGAAAATTGCATTCTGTGAGAAAAAGAAAGTATTAAGCTGGAGCAGTTTATCAGAGAGACTGGTTTCTCTGATGGGTAATAAGGGACACTAGCTCATGTACCTGTTAAAATCAATGACGGACCTCTCAGGCCTTACGCAGCATTTGTTTAAATTACAGTTCAGACAGAGGCCTTTTCCATTCAGCACCACGCAAATGGGAAAAAAGTGCCATTTCATCCTTTCCACTGGCAAGCAGATGTGTTTGCTTCTAAACCTGCCTGTCTTCTGGCTCCAGTGACGCAGTGCCACATTAGAGGAACATAAACACAGACTGTAATCTAAGGTTAATTCCACATTCAATCAACAGACAGGAATCTACATATAAACCTGTTTAATCCAGTATAGAGTGCTGGAGAGGAACTGTGGTAAATGCAAATGAGAAAATGGTTAGTTTCTTAAAAGTCACAGTAACCCTACAATTATAGTAAAGCAGGCAGACAATGTTAAAGGCCTTGAAAATAAAAAAAAATTTCTCAATCACCTTCTTATTATGAGTGATGGGGTGGGTCTGTGTAGAGTTGGGCATCGAGAACCGGTTCCAAATTAGAACCAGTTCCAAAATTCCGATTCCAAAAGAATCATTAAGACATTTTTATTTCGATTCTGCTTTTCGGTTCCTAAACATATATCATTTGCAAGACGCTGTGCCACGCGATACATTTTTACTGCAACCATGGTTGCAAAAATCTATCCATTTATTGGTCCACAAAGCTGTGCACGTGTGGAATGCATGCGATTTTGTGTTTGTATTTTTTTTTAAAAGCGTAACCAGCACATGAGTCTCTGGGTAGAATCATTGACGTCTTATTTTGTGCAAGGGAGAATGCACTACTAATATGATAAAACATCTTCGCCAGCATTGTATGCAAATAATTTACTTTCCTCCTCAGTCAACCCTCAAAAGCATAATACATGTCAACGTGGAACGCGATTGTATGTGTGTGTTTGAGCATTGTTCTCTGCATGTGTGTATACGTGTATCATGATTGACCAATAAATGACCTTAGGGTCCCATAAAAAAACAAAACAAAAAAAAGGCCAGCATCTCAACCTGTTTAGACCCCACCCCTCAAAGAATTGGAATTGAGAACCGGAATCGTTAAGAACCGGAATCGATAAAATACAAATGATACCCAACTCTAGGTCCGTGTGAACATAGTTTTTCTGCTAAAGTGTCAACTTGCTTTTCTCATTGTTTTGTAGTGGGTGGGGCTCAGTTGTAAAAAGGTGACGTCACATATTTCTGTGCACTAATCAGTGTTTAACAACATTTGACCCAAAAATGTGATGTGTCAATTAAATCTGATCAAACTACACGCACACAGTCCTGATGAGGCAGGTTAGTTTTGAGGGTTTTTTGTTTGGAGTGTTTGGAGTGAACTACATAAATAAATATAAACTATGCGTGTTTTAATTTTTCCAAACTTTACATTTTATTATTGCTTATTTAGTCAAAAATATGCAATGTTGTGGCGATATTATGTAAAATTTGTTACCAGTTATAAGGGGCTTTGAGACAAAACCTGAAATCAACAAAGAATTCAAGTAATATCAGTGACACATACAAATATATGTCCCAGCCCTTGAATTGTGATAATGATCATCATCTTTAAAAATAAAAGGAATTCGTGAAAGATAGAAAGAAAAGACACATTTTACACTAGTAATTAAGAGTTGAAAACATAAAATTTAACTAATCTGCTTCATCAGGACAGTGTGGGTATGGTTTGATCAGATTTGATTGACAGTGGTTTGGAAACATGAGCAGACAACCCCTTCAATTGTCATTGGGTTTGATTGAAATTTTGCTAAAACCTGATAGGTGAATGCAAGTATGGGTGGGGAATAAAAAAATAAAATAACCCATAGTGTTCAAACTTTGGCAGAAAAGTGTGTGTTCATGTATGATTACTCATAATAAAAAAGGTATGAACATTGGCTTTCAGAGCCTTTAAGATCACAAATTATCATGACCAATTAAAAGCAAAAACCCATGTCAATACTAACCAGGATATAGCAATTTAGATAACACTATGATTGATAGCGGGTTTCAACCTAACTGGCTGGAAAAAACTTATCCACCACCACTAGTTGCTCAGTGGCTAGTGTTCAAAAAGGTGACTCACGGTGTTAAATCAGTAACTATCAGCTATCAACAATCTGCTGTAGATACAGTGTGTGAACCCTGGAGCACGTGACTCGGAGCAGGAATCTTACTGCCCTCAACGTCTCTGCCATGGTGAGTGAGCGCTCCATATAATCACTGGCTTATATAGGGTGACAATCAGTCTTTATTCAGAGTAATGCCACCAGAGATAAAGAAAACTGGTCTTCTTCCTTGAAGGTAATATAATCGGCTGATAAGAGATACCATCATTACAGTCCATGGAAAACTATGAAAAATAAGAGTGTTGTTAAATGCAGTCATGCATGTACACTAGACACACACCATTTCCTTGAGCTCAGTGTCTGCTGTAGTAGTAAGAGTTCGGCCTAGTGTGTGTGTGTGTGTGTGTGTGTGTGTGTGTGTGTGTGTGTGTGTGTGTGTGTGTGTGTGTGTGTGTGTGTGTGTGTGTGTGTGTGTGTGTGTGTGTGTGTGTGTGTGTGTGTGTG
>JAVQJF010062615.1:0-20692 GCA_036023855.1 Gadopsis marmoratus | reverse complement strand
ATAAGTCTTGTAGGGGGCGCTACAGAGCCAATTTGCCACACTCATGTTGGAGACCCATAAAATATCAAATTTTTCGCCACTTCTGATGCAAGTGCCAACTTTCATGACTTTTTGAGCATAATAAAGCTCCCAAAAAGCCATTTCTTTTAATAATATTTCCTCGAATTACAATAGGGACCTCGCAGGTTTCCCTGCTCGGGCCCTAATTACAACAGCAGAAAACGTTTCTTCCTTCCCCATCGGCTCTTCTTCCCCCCTTCTTCCCACTCGCGGGTGGTTTCTTCCAGTTCCTGTTTGCCGGTTTTAACAGGCCCTTCTCCCCCACAGTCTGGTCCTTTGCCAAGCTCAGTGAAACAAAGAGAATGGTAAGTCTTACTTTCAACATAACAAAAATCTGACAATATGTTTGCTGAAAAGTGTGCACCCAATCCAGCATCCATTTGTCTTTAAATAAAGATGTGCGATATCTGAGATCATAAGACTATGTGTAGTGTCATTATTTGAAAATGTTTGTGTAACCTATGCTAAGCTATCGGGTCACTTTGAAGCGCTTTCTAGCTGCTCTGATGTAATCAAAATACAGTCAATCATCATATAGACACCACCTAATACAATAAGCGTTTTCTTTTCTCTGGTTCGCTTTCTTTTCATTTTGTTTGTTCTTTTGATTATTACAGTACACAATCTAACATGGCAACATGGCCATTGTGACGCATTACACTGACATGAATATGAAACTTTTAACAGGTAGTGAGTCTGTTCAGACAAACTAACAGCAGGTATAGACACCATCACACACAGTGATATTTATCACCTTAAAACACAATTTACATAGAAACTGGACCTCTGCTCGTCATGGAAATGTAATTACTGTATCTGATTTGCATTGAGTCTTGATTAGAGTAGGTCAACACACATGGGAGCCTGCACTTACCTTTATTTATGGACAAGAATGGAGACTCGGATATGTTAAATCCAGGAAAAGAACAGATGCAACATTCATTTGCATTTGGGTTGCATCTTTTGAGTAAGTAAAGCAGTCATGCAAAACTTACAGCTTGATGACTGTTTTACATTAATGAATGCTAAAGGAATAGTTCAAAGTTTTGAGGCAGGCTTGCTGTATCCTTGTTGTGCTGTTGGTTAAAAGTATGATTGTTAACAGGAATTTCTCTCACACCAGACTTTGTGCTAAGCTAACATAACCAGCTGCTGGCTTCAGATTGAGCAGACGCATATGAAAGTGGCATTAATCTTCTCATCTATGTCTAGGCAAATGAAAGTCCAACTTTTCCGTCCACTCTATTTTTAGCCATGCTAGCGGTGTAGCTCTACATATAGCAATGTTGTACTGTCTACCACTTTGATCCAGGCTGAAAATCTCAGCAACTACTCATGTGCCATGAAATTGTGTGCAGACATTAATGGTCTGCACATGAGCAATCCTGCTGACTTTGGTGATCCTCTGACTTTTCATCTAGCGCCATCATCAGGTCAGATTTTTAATGTGTCCAGTATATTGTTTTATGACTAAATACCAGCAAAACTGATCTTGATGCAGATTAGAACGTGTTAGTACGCTAACGTGCTAAAGTAAGATGGGAAACATGGGAAACGTCAGCATTTTAGCATCGTCATTGTGACCATGTTAACATACTGATGTTAGATTTAGCTCGAACCACCTCTCACAGAGATGTTGGATGCAGCATGGCTGTAGGCTATGGTCTTGTGTTTCAGCTCAGCACAACAAATAATCAAAGTGTGTATTCTGGTTCTGCTTAATGTCACTGTCTCTTTTTCATTTCGTGACAATCCCAACAACTGTAGCTACAAGAGAAAGGAATGCAGAGACAGAGGAGAGGCATTTAAGTGAGGATAAAATGCCACGAGGAAGTGAAGTTTGTGATGCGACAGTTGCAAATGCTCTCCATTATTTGAACCAGACCATTGACATTTTAGAGAGTACTGTGGGAACGTAAGTGGCCAGAGCTTGATAGTGTAGTGGCATGGAGAGAAGGCCTCTGGGTTTATTTCTTGAAATGTCTTAAACTGGCAAACCTGGTGAATAGTAAATGTTTAAGCCAAGGCCTTTCACAAAAAGCAAAACCAATTCTGCCACTCTCCTGGGAAAGGAGGTAAGTTCATAATGCATGTGTCTTGTCATCCAGTTCTAATGTATTGCATATGTAGCTAAAGAGCAGTGGTGTAGAAAGAAGTTGTGAAGACAATTTCACAACTACAACAGACTAGAAATAGCCCTGTGCAGTTCTTTAAAACTCCGACAACATGCCAGTATTTTATCGTGTAGTCTAGTCATCAGGGGCATAGTGAATTGATACTGACAATGTTATGTTGAATGTGGGGTAATACGAATCAGACAAAGATTGATGTAGTGGGGCGATGGCAGAAGGCAAACATTAGACGAACACAGGAAAGACAACATATACCGTATATAGCAACAAAAGCACGACTGGAGAGAGAAGGCCGGCAGAAGAAAAGAAAAAACACAAACATACTGCAACAGTCCCCAGAGGATTACATAACATTTCCTTGAGAATGGTGGGTCATAGTTACCAGTTCATATCATCTCTATCCCCATTAGTCATCATCAGCAGGCCTCATAAAACAGCCATTATGAGACTGTTTGTCACAAAGCGGTGCCAGCTTCGGCATCCAGAGCACAATTTAATGGTCAGGAAATCACCCACTTAACACAGCACATCTTTAGCAATGTAACACAAGTATTAAGAGATGTTAATGTTGCACAAAGACATCAGAGCAGTTCACAGCTAGTCCAACTTTGTCTTCCAATCTGTCTTTAGAGTATCTTGCCTGACACCCCACTAGAAAGGGGATTGTGTGTTGCTTTCATATGTCAAAGGCTGTACTCAACTTGAATTCAGCCTGCTGGAATGGATTCCAGTGGCAAGAATCAAAGCACCTATAAAGACTCTTTCAAACTGCAACTAACTCAGTCTCTGCTGTATTTTTGTATTGCGGTACTCACTATGTTCTGAGCACTAGTGCTAGACGGTGGGCAGTTCCTCCTGGCAGGAGAAACCTAGTAACTTTCCCGAAACTGACAATCCATCATCCGCACCCACTTCACACAGTGATTGGCCAGGTGTGCCGATGTGAGCAAGTGACCCGGATAACTTGTCTCTCAAACGCTATTTTGATTCTTCAATTATCTCCATCACTTTTTTGTGTGTATGCCTGATATAGTCTGAATGTATTTCTCTGAATGTTTCCTGTTTTAGTTTGAAGTCCTTCCTGTCTGTGCACTTCCTGCCCTTGTGTGTCTTTGATGAGGTTCACCTGTTCTCCAGTGTTCACCTGTCTCTTGTTCCCTCCTTAGTCCCTTGGCTTTTTGTCCCAGTTTCTTCCGTTTTTTCCTTGTAGGTTCATTGTCTCGTCAGGGTATCAGGTTGTCCGTCATGCTTTTCGTAGTTCCAGTGTTTCCTTAGCTCCGTGGTTTTTCTGGCATTATCTTGCATTCGGTTTGCGCTCTGTTTGTAACCCTGTTTACATCTGTTTGCTACTGCTTCTACTGCCTGCCCATACATGCTTGCTTACCTGTGCCAGCATTACCTGTCTTGTGAAGTCATTGTGTCATTAAATCACCAAGCTGCTCCCGTCTTCCTGTGCTGTCTGCAATTTTGGTCCTTTTTCCTGCTGCCTACACTCCCTGACGTGACACCCGGCATTATCCCCATTTGAAAAGTTCATTGACTCTTGTCCCTTATCATGACGGAAAGCTTTTTTCAGAACAGGTATAAATACTTTTTCTGTTAGAAGTGTTCAGGTGACTCATCGCACAGAGTAGTTTGCTTAAAGCATAGCTAACCCTGTAATCTCCAGCTGCTGCAGTGGAGCTGCTCGGTGCTCTGTTAATATGAACAGGGCATTCTGTATTGTGTGATGGTTAAGTCAAATATCATATTTCCATTCATAATATCAAACCTCCATCCAGCCATGTTCCGTGTTGTTCATGGAAAATGCAGAATCACACAGGTTTACCGCACGAGCTGCACATCTATCCTACAGAAACTGAAATTCAAATGTAGCTTCAAAATATGAATGTTCATGTGACGCTGTAAGGTGTCAAATGCTCAAATAATTATCGTGTTTTCAGTATCACTTCCTTGTTGCAGCAGCTGTGGCTCTGCAGTGATAGATTAACACCAAACCCAAACTGAATACTAGTGAAGTTTTGAATTGAATAAAACAAACAGAATTTGCTCCACAAAACAAAAGCTGACCAAAAACATAGTGACCACTTGACACGGTTTTGAATGTGAAGGCTATCAGGGCAAACAGGAATTAAGCATGGGAGATGAAGGGAAGGAACAAAAAGAGAACAACGGCCGAAGAGACAGAGAAGTAGATTTCAAGAATTCATTTTTAACATTGCAATATCAGAATTTCTTGAAATTGTGTTCTGCATGGTGTCACAAGGTGGATTCCCTGCAGTTTATATATAAAGCCATGTACAGAATCTGTTTGCTGCTTCCTGTACAGCGCTCTGTGGCAAAGCTGATAAAAATGATCTGTAAATAGACTTTACATGACTAGCCCATATCATACACACTCTATTTTATTCCTGACTCTTTAATGAGGAGAGATGTAAGCGGGCATGTTCAGAATCACCATTCAACTACACTGAGATGTCCTTTTAGTCAGTTTGCAGAAAACAAAATCATTACCAGCTCCAGCACTGCTCTTCTGGAGTTGAGCATGACCTCTGATGGAATTACAACTATTTCAACAGAACTGTTGGCTTCAGTATCCTGGTTTCTTCTGTTCTGTGTTTCGGTGCCACATAGTGGAGGTGGTGCCTACATGGGGCCCAAAAGTGTCTGGATATAAGTTTTTTGTTTCTTTTCACTTTCAGTGTACACCGCTAATTGGCTTATACCTTCTTCACATTACTCTTATTTTTAACCAAAGTTTCGGGTTAAATATACAAACCCAGTGGGATAAAAACAAAACACATTACAGCAATTTTTGGAACTAAGTGAGACAAGCAGGAATAAAATTCAACATGTTCATATGCAGTATTGAAGAGAGATAATCTTCCTCTGTGTGTAGTTATTACATACTTGACAACTAACTCAGGCTGCTGCTCTACTTTAAGGATAATTAGCGTTAAATGTAAAACCCTGCGAACAGGTGCTTTTACTTATCGCAGATGATTAGATGTTGAAGTTGGGTCACCAATCTCCACTTACTTAAAAAACTCATAAAGATATAAACCGTATTGGGCAAGTTAATGTGAAGAAAACTGTAATCAATTCCATATTAATCATTGGAAAATAAATTCCATTGCTTTACTAAACAGTACTCCTTACTCCACAGCCACAACGTCACATATTCAGTTTACACATGTAGAAATGAAAGCCTATGGTTAGATTTGATTGACCATCGGCAGTTAGCTTAACATTAGCTCTGGTGGCTGCATGCAGCCCTGCAGGAGTCCTGTGAGAACAAAGCCAGCTGATTCCTAAATGGTGGCTTAAATTAGCAAGCCAGCTAAAAAGCCACAACACGTAAATACGACAACTTTTGCGTTACTGAGGGTGCATATCTCCCAGTAACTGTTTTGTCTACGCAGGAGGCATTTCAACCACATGTTTCAGTTAGCTGTCCAACTCATACACGTCTAACAGATCAGTTAGGTCTGTACAGGCCAAGCAAAGCCTTGCATGTCACTCACACTACATGCACGTTAACAAGACCCGGAGTGCATCTTAGAGTTTCAAGTTCATTTTCCACCGTTTTATGTGCGCAGCTTCAGTGATTGTGTATGACACGACTTTACTCTGATTAGTACATACAATGTACTAGCACTGCCTCTTCCTGAAAATATATTTTATATTTCTATATAGTGATCGGGATTACCGAAACACGTTACTATAAAAAAGCATCACCGTCCAAGTTGTCCCTTCATAACACGTGCAACAAAGCTAGCAGAGGAGCGAGGGAGATCAGTCGAGCACGATCTGCATATGCAAACAATTTATCAAGCAAAAATGTGGCTGCAGCTTCTCATTTTCTGCTTTTCTCTGTTTTATGTCACAGTGAATTTTACTGAGCGGGATTTAAAGGAAATGAACCGGTCATCCCATTCCGGGAACGTGTGATGACCATTTTGTCATTTTATATCCAATGAATCCAAAAAGTTACTGAAGGATGAGAATCTTGTTTCAAACATTCAAGCAGCTGGTTTGTGATGCTCGGGACATTTCTCCTGAACACTTTACAGGTGTCTTGTAGTGATTGTGTGGCACATGACAAGCCCCTGGACTCCCTTTTGCCCTTCTGCCTGAGGCCCCCTCTCCTGCTCCAGAGCCCATATTTCCTCGCTACGCCCCTGACTCATCACTGGCATCACTGGTTTGTAGCTGTGAAACTAGGCCAGGAACTTTCCCCCCCCCCCCCAATTTGCTGCAGAGGCAGCTCGGCTTTGTGCGGTTGTTAGTAAAGGGACCCCCACGCACGATGCATTCCTTCAACCTAAGTTATGGCAGGAATGTGGGATGGATCTGAGCGGTCAGCTGAAGCTGTCACACACAACTGCTGATGAGAGGACTCTAAACTTCCCTGAGTGACGCGCAGCGGCCGCCGCTCCTCCCCCGTTAACAGGGAGTAAGAACAAGCCCCCCCCCCCCTCCCCATCCCTATCCCTCTTTCTCTCACTTCTAAACCTCCTGATGAAGCGACAGTTTGGCGTTGGGACCGAGACGCAAAGTCGAGAGTTTGTCTTCCAGAGAGAGAAGGAAAGTTCAGCCATGAGAGCGCGCGCCTGGTAGAAACGTCCCGTGAGTGTTCGCGCGGCGCCATGAAGCCCCTGCTGCGCTTCAGCGTCGCTCTGTGGACTCTGGCGGTTCTGCCCGGGGTAAGACCGGCTTCCTTTCCCTTTGCACGGTGCGCAGGATTGAACCGGGCTGCTCGGTTTGCCTGACGGATCAGCGACGTTTGGATGATGCGGGTCAGTTTCACGCTGCACCTGCTGCGCTGCGAGGCGGTGCATAGACCTGTTGCGCGGCTGGTGCGGCAGACTTTAGTTTTTTTAAAAAGTTTTTTTGTTTTTGTTTTTAAGATATGAACAATTCCAAAACGAAATCATCCGCAAAGAAAGGCTTGAAGAACACCATGGCTCACTGTGCGGTGAATGATGGCCCTTTGGGAGGTTTAATTGGATTCAAATGTATGTCAGCAAGTAATTAATACGCCAACCTTCAGGTGGAGAGGTTAAACAGCGGGCTATTTATTGGGAGGTGGAGAGAGTGTGTGAGGTTAAATGATGTTGGATACTTTCTATTTGGAATCTCTTCATCGGTCAAAGGTTTATACCAGGTCTGGTATCCAGTGACCTGTAGAATGAAATGTGGCCCTCAGAACATCTTAACAGAACATCAGACCCACCTGTCCTTGTCCCAGTGGTCTTTTGGGAAACAAAGCCAAAGTGTGAGAGAGTTTGAAAATGACCAGTTTATTAGGTGCAACTACAGTCTGATGGAATCCGATACAACCGACAGAAACATGGTGTCCTGACCTCTGGTAACATTGTAGACTGTAAGTAGTGGAGGCACTGTATTGAAAGCTATAGTGAAAACGTCTAATACAAGTTTAATAACTTCTGTCTAATAATCACAGGCGTTCCTTATGAGGCCTGGTGCTGCAGCCTTTCACACCACCAATGATAAAGCACTTTTTCTTTTGCTTTTGCTTCCTGTAGCCGAAGCGCATCAGGAGGTCCTTTTTAGGGATCCGCAGATTCAACTTTTTCTACCTGTGATTGCTTTTTCCCCCATAAAACCGATATTCCTCACTGCGCGGATAGTGGAACCAGGGTAGAGATTTAAATTGACAGAGAAACTGTTTTTAATGTGCGTCGGCAGAAGCGGTGTGATGGTTTTATACCACAACACCTCTAAGGGAGGAGGTTTGGTTCGATATATGGATATAAAATCACCAGGGACTGCGCTTTAAGTAGCGTCTCCTACAATCAGTCAGCGGTGGCTTCCTTTACTGATAACCACAATATTTGCCAATCCGGAACTTGACCTTGACTTGCTTTGGAAGGAAGGTGCTGGCAAACAACCTATTTTCCCTTTTAGCTATGAGGACTTGTTGACAGTACGAGGTGAATAGTTTACTATCTGCACATCATTAAGTACAGGCCCTCATTCGAATCAGAAAAATATTTTTTTCACATTTTCTAACTTGGTGCCCACGTCCTTTCAGGTATTTGTTATATCCAAGGATGATCTTAGTGTACAATTATGTAACTCAACACAAAATTAAATTCTCCATTCTTCATTGCAGACATAATATTCCGGTCTGTTGTTGGACACATGTCGCAGAGGTCAGCAGGTTTGAGGCACAAAGTTAAATTTAGTTGAACTGTTGAACAAAAATTGGTGATATGTCAAGTTGCCGCATGGCTCTAGTACGCCGCTTGCAAGCTGAATGTGTTTTTCTTAAGTGGCTCATGTATATTTGTGTGTGATCCTATATTGGTTTGTTCTGTGATGGGTAAATAGATGCTACAAAACACACACAAGAAAAACACATTCTAGACGTAGAGAAAACAAATGCATGGCGCAGACCTTTGAAACAGTTTATTCCAACATGGCCACGGCAGAGAGAGCGAGCGAGCGAGTGAGAGCGAGGCATTTTGTGATACGATCTGAATTGGTAAAATGCTGTTGATTGAAAGACAGCAACACAAAACACAAAGTTCAAAGGGACAGAGCATATTGTGATTCTTCCCTTTCCTCCTCCTCTTTATCTTTTCCAGTCTTTTCTAGTAGCTTCGTTCTCTTTGTGTGTTGACATCTTCCGACCTCGCAGCTCTCATTTTAACATACTTTACTACGTCTGAGGGTATGGGGTTGATAGGGGGCACTAGTGTCCAGGGCTTCTTTGAACAATTCAGGAAGTAACTGATGGTGGTGGGGCGTTATGCCTTTGTGCACCTCTGAGGTCATGGAAACAAGTGAGAGAGGATGAGTTGTAAATCATGACTTAATAATAAATGATACTTAATACAAGAACAATTTAGGAACCACTACATGTCTTTTCTTTCATAAACAGTATATATTTGGGTCTCTGGTGTCTGCATCTGGTATTCTCTGTAGTCTTCAGAATGCATCAGTTGTTACATTTTGTTTCTATCAATCAGATAAAGGTACAAAGGAAGTTACAGTAGAAAAAGGGGAAATGAAGTATTTCCACTGTATGTTAATAATCTAACTACATGTCACAGTCTGTATGTTAACTACCCGTTTAAAGGGAATGTTTCTCCTTTCTCGACTCTATTCACCTTCTCCAGTCCTACAGCTGACGATGTTGCTTTGACAGGCTGACAGAACAGCAGCAAGGAAGAATACAGTTGACCTTTTATTAAATGCATAATACATAGACAGGTTATTGAGATGTAGTTTTAAGAATGCATGGCAGAGATACTTTACTGTTATATTAAAGTTATTATATCTCTTTCCTCGTCTGTCATTAAGGTTTCAATTTAATGACATTGTCCATTCCCTCAGCCACACTTCCAGTCTATAAATGCGTCCACTCAGTAGTTAACAAACTGTATGTATGTTGTTTCTTGTATTGAGGAGTCTTTTGTGATATTGATCTGGCGACTATCAATTGTTTGGATTAAGAATAGGCCCAAAATAAATGAGCGTGGTTTGTTAGGTGCAGTCTAGACAAAGTGTGTCTGAACTCATAGCTTGACACTCACTCATTAATGACCCAGGAAAAGTACAACACTTTGCATGAGTTCATCATGGTATGGAGCCTTTCTCTGTTCCCATCCACTGTATCGCTCTTTCTCTGTCTGTGGCCTCCTTGCAACATGCAAAAATGGGAGAATGGGGACGTTCCCATCAGTGGGAAACATCTTGGAACAAGGAAATGTGATGTTTTCTAACACTTACAAGAACGGTCCCGTCTGTGGCTATGGGCTCTGTGTGATGAACGCTGTCCTTTCTGGCTAGCTGCAATTCTAATGTCTTGTGCTACTATAAAATGTGGATGACGTGTGATGTGTAACTGAACACAAGTGTCCCACTCCAAAATGTATTCTTCTCACTGTATCCAAATTAGAAAGCATAAGCCTCCATTATTGATCTAAAGTGCAAAAGCCACAAGTCAAGTCCTCCTTTGTGGAATGCTGCACCCTCCACCCACTCCCAAACCCCCTTTCAACTGTTTCAACACAGTCCAGTTTCAAATTAACATCCCGAAACATGCTGCCTTCCACCAGGGTTTTGACGGGAAACTCAGCAATGAATTACAAAGAGTCACAGTTCCCCAGTCCATGTAAATGAGACACAGGCTCCTCTCCTGGCCTCAAAGGCCTTATTGTCAGCAGATAGTTATCATTTTACCAGTGGCATCTGAGCGAGTCATGGATAGGCATGGCTGTAGTGGGGATGAA
Source organism: Gadopsis marmoratus (assembly GCA_036023855.1). Taxonomy (NCBI): domain Eukaryota; kingdom Metazoa; phylum Chordata; class Actinopteri; order Centrarchiformes; family Percichthyidae; genus Gadopsis; species Gadopsis marmoratus. Next base: position 10,236 of record JAVQJF010062615.1, on the reverse strand, counting down.
AAATTATTATTTTTCTCTTGGTTCACTTGTCTCTCTATTCAGACTGAGTGCTAGATTGCTTCGATATTTAATGCACCATTATTGTACAGTATGACCATATCACAGACTGTCTGTTTGATAGGGTGATTACTCTGTATATTCCAATGACAACCAGGTACTGAGATGACAATCTCACTTGACTACATGTACACTGCTTTTAGCCATGCCAGAGGCCCAGCTCTAAGGATGACAACATAGAGGTATTCAGCACATGCATGACTGACTCTTAATCAGTGGTCCAAGGTCACATGGGGCAGGAGCCTATCACAGCATTGTTCTTCAGAGTCTAGACTTAAAAAGGGAAAGGACATGTATAGTCATAGTTTCTTTGACCATTTAAAGGCAGTAATTAGAAACTTGAATACAGCACAATAGAAGCCAGTCACTAATAATACAAAACCAACCGCAAGCTTCCTTCCCTCCACACAAGCGCACATCACACACCCTGCTCTCCACTTTCACACATTTCAAACATCATGCTCATCACACGTCTATGATTAGCGTAATGGCCCAGTGCTCTTGTGTCCTGAAGGTGTGGGTGTGGGTGCCTATGCATTCATGCACGAGTTCCTCCTGTTGCACGGCCAGCAGCTTTAGGAGGAAACTCTGAAGACAAGTGTGTTGTTCTCAGATGGGTATCTTCAGCCAGCAGCTCAGCACTCTGCAAAGCACAGCGCAGTGCATGGCACAGTAAATACTTCGTCACTCATTTCCATAGCCTCTGATGTGACCTGTGATAGCAGCAGCAGGACTGTGGTGTGGGAAGCTGATACTGTACCTGGAGACAAACACACTCATTGCTAAAGCCATCACACACACGGAGGCAGTGACTATTTTTAGTCATGGCTTTCAAATTTATTTTTCATTGAATCTATTGGGCCCTACCCTGATTTCAGAAAAATGTGTCTGAGCAGTTCCTTTTAATAGAAGAAAACAATAAAATTTTTGTTAAATTTCAATCCGACTTTTGCAAGCATCGCAGCACTGAGACCACACCGCTCAGAGTGACTAATGATCTTTTAATGGCCGCTGATAATGGGATGTGCTCAGTCTTTGTTCTTTTGGACCTTAGTGCTGCCTTTGATACAGACGATCACAACATTCTGTTAGACAGGCTGAGGCACTGGGTAGGAACATCTGGTACAGCTTTAAAATGGTTCTCTTCATACTTGTTAAACAGGAGCTTCTATGTCTCCATAAATAACCACAAGTCATCTTTTGCTTTTGTCAGCTATGGTGTTCCTCAGGGGTCAGTTTTGGAACCAATTTCAATTTCTCTGTACTGTACATGTTTCACTTGCAACATATTATCCATAGCCATGGTGTATCCTCCCACTGTTATGCCGATGACACACAGATCTACCGGCCTGTTAGAGCCACAGATACTGGAATGCTGGGTTCTCTACATGATTGCCGATAATGTTATTGCCGATAATATTTTGCAGCTTAACTCCAGCAAAACAGAAATTGTTTTTCCATATTCCATATTCCCAGAATATAGCAAAACAAATCCTGCCATCTGCTGGTTCCCTTTTGGAACACATCAAGCCTGGCGTTTGGTTTGACAGTAACTTAATCTTTGAGCAGCCCGCAGCAAAACGTGTGCAGTCTTGATTTTTTCATGTGAGAAATATTGCCAAAATACGAGTGCTCTATAATTAGAGATTACTATTATTATATATGTTTAAGTGTCAGCATTTTCACAAAACTCCAGCGTAGGTTCATTATAAATACTTATCCTATATATCCAGATCATATTAAGGAAATCCAGAGTTTGACCCATGCATTTTGGTATTTATTATAGAAGTAAAATTAGCAATGGTCTGGGCCTTTATTCATGAACAAAGACAGCTGAAAGAGAAGTACTGATCACTGGAGTCAATGCAGCACAGGTTCTCTTGTAGTGATCTATGGTGTCAACTGTATGTAGCTTAAGAGAGGTCAAAGCTCATGGGGTCCCCTGATTGTCTGAATTAATCGGAGGCAAAGTGTTGCATGACCAATTGTGGTGACATTGACTTTTTTGTTAAAATCAAGTGTATGATTGCTTGATACTGGAAAACAAACCTGAAGGTACAGATTGTCATGAGATATGTCATATTACAGAGGAAATAACAGCACAGACTGTGAAGTGATGCTCTATTATGGCATTAAGTGAACCTAGACCACTTTAAGTGAGACGAGTGTTGATGTATTAGCCAATGTCTTGTGGCTCTTGTCTTGCTTTATTTGACCTACTGAGCTGGGAATACGAAGTACAGCAGAGTGCTTAATAGTTCTTTTATGTTGTTCAGATGTGTTATCAGGGATCTCTGGGTGGGCTCCAGAAGAGCCAGGAAGTTACGTTGGAGCTCGTGAGCTATGGAGGCAATGAACTTTAAATAGAGATCATGCTGCCAATTTATTAGAAGCTGTCAGAGAGTGAGAATTGTAACTTTAACATTATCTCACCACACATCATACATGTTCATTATACGTGCACTTTGAAGTGGAAAATTGGCGCGAGAGGATTTACATTTGAACAGATGTACACAGACACACACACAAAGATACAGACACATGCAAACATTGTTTATAGCTGAATACTCAGACAAAAACTAATTTACTTTAATTAAATATTTTGTATACTCACACTGTGATCTCACTATGACTGTGGCTGTCTCAAATGGCTTTCCCAAATTTTTCAATGCTCCATCAGCTACATTACAGGATCCACATTTTTACAGGGGTTGTGTATATTATTCGAGACTCATGGGTACCTCTTGTAGCTAAGAACAAAAAAATGAATAAGATTTCTCTTATACCAACAGGAAATGTGAACACACAAATGCTGCAAGAGGAAGAAAGACTAAAAAAGATAGAATAAATTGGAAGTCGCTCGCACTGACATGCACTAGACAGCTGATAAAAGGATACTACAAAAGACAGGAAAAGGTCAAATACAAGAAGGAAAGGAAAAAGCAATAAAGGAAAGGAGAAGAATAGTAAAAGCAAAAACAAATTAACAAAAAATTCAACACTCAACAACATTATGCATTTCTCCATTTCTTCTTTGTGAACCATGTGGGCTTTGTGTTGCTAATCATCAAGACACACACACACACACACACACACACACACACACAATGTCTTGGTTTGAGTCAGATAACATGATTTCGAACAAGTCCTCCACTTTATGCAGCTTTGCGTAATTCAAGAAGCAGGAATGAAAAATTGTGCTTTTTCTCTTCATGTTTTTGTTCCAAGTTATCAGATTATGAGGAGCGAAGGTTAAATAGGTTGATCTCTGAGCAAACAGCTTTTAAGGTGATTTCTTGACTGTTATGAGTGTTTTTACAGAGGAAGGAACTGGGGCGTTATCAGGAGGCGAGCGGCAGGGACAGACTGTTAGGAATGAAAGGGAATGGGAGAGTGGCAGGCGGACTGCCTTTAGGGTTGATGTAATGTTTATATAGTGGTCAGTACAGCCATTTCCTCCTCCTCCCAGACGGACCCAGTCAAAGGGCAGAGATAGAGTACACAGGGCAAAGGGGTCCTTGACTGAGTCCCAGCCAAGCATGTTTCACAATGAAAATGAAATATTTCTCCTCAAGTGAAAGTCTGATGGTTACAAGTAGCAACTCTGGAGAGCTTCTAAGAACTGTATATCTGCCGTGTGGACAAACAAGCCTTCTCCTTTTCTTTTAGTGGCGTCAGTAGAATAACCAGATGCTACTATTAGTTTTACACAAACATCAGTAACATCTTGTTAGTCTAACACATTTCAAGTAGAAAGAATAACAGCCATAATGAAATGCCCGACCTGAGACATAGAGCTGCGGGTTAGAGCAGGGCGGGAGGATGTGCAGATCAGTGGAGCTGAGAACCAGTGGATGCGTAAATAAAATGAAAATGACGTCCATAATTTGAACTTCAGTATTTCAAGGGTAGAATTTCCCAAATGGGACTTTGAGCTTAGATTATTTCTGCTCTCTGAGTCAGTGCCAAGGCGTAATGGCTCAAGACATTGATTTGTTTATTTAGTCAGGAGAAAATAAGTGATACTTAGGAAGAGCGCCAGGGAAATAAAACATTTGGGAATCATAGCTCAGAGGAAGTCACGTCCCCAAAGATCAGTTTGACATGAGTATTTGTATGAAAACATGAGACTGTAAAAGTATTAAGACCCAGCTTTCACATAATGGTATGTGACCTTGATCATATTCTTGAAGAGCTTGAAGAGGTTTAGTTTGTCAGATTCTGCTCAGGCACCAACAGCGAGCCGTTTTTATATCTGGAGCAAGCAACAGCTGTTCGTAAGTTCAAATTAAGTTAATGTACCACTAAATTATAATTACTTTCATCACACAAACTAAAGACTTTAAATAGAGCTAACTAAACATATACACCAAATATTAAACATATCTGTTTGTGGAGGTTTAGAGTTCATTCTTGACCTCGGAAACAGCAGCTGAGAAACAAATCTCACCTATTGGTAGCTCTTCTTGAGCCTTTGATCATATCACATGATCTTCATCAACAGATGAAGTTTGTCATTCAATTTAAGATGACTAACTGGACTTCTCATCCATTTTGACTTAAAATCTGAGGGTCAGAGGTAAAATAATCTGTTGTTGTGTGGTTGGATACTGGTTAATAATTTTAAGAAAAAGTCTGATCCAAGTTGACTATTAATGTTTAAGGTCAATAAGTCAACATGTTCCACTCTTTGTCAGCACCACGATAATAACCTTAATCAGACAATAACGACACAGCTTTGAGCTGTATCTAATGAAACAGGCCATGTTAAAAGAGAGAAAAGAATAATACAATATACTGTATGTTAAGCCTCTACCTGTATGATAGAAAGGTATGTATAATGTATAAATATATGACTTTGGCAACTCCCAGTGGTAGTAATAATAACACCCCCCCACTGTGTGTCACAATAAGTTTGTTACTAAATCACAGATAATGACATTGTCAAACTTACACTCTCTTTCTGGCAGGGCGTTAGCGTGAGGCTCACTCATGCGAACACCCTGCACAAACAGCAGAAGTACAGTACATGCAGATGTATACTTCCTCATCCAGACTGTTCCTCCTGTGACTGTACAAAATCCACCCAAAGTGAAAGGATTGTTTTTCTCGCTGTCCCAGTAACACCAATAGTAATGGTTGGTTGGTTAACGATTTAGGTTTCAAAAAGGCTTTCAAGAATCAAATGCTGACTTTCGTAAAAAGGTAAAACACAAATGAAATATGTTTCATTGCGATGTGTAATACTTGTCCTGATGATGACAAGTATGTTCTGTCGTACTTCTCATACACTCGGTAATCACCCATCACCAGCTCCTCAAAGATCACTGAGCCCTTGAACTCCTCGTGCACCACTGTGTGGCACCGTTGTACTTCAGAAACAAGAATAGAGTCCCAGAGGACCGGAAGGAACGGAAGGGAAAGGCCACTGTTGTGAATAGAAAAAGAAAAGTTCAGGACAGGACACTTATCCCCAGGGACGGGTGGGTGAAATGGGCAACACTGAATGCAGAATGGACCTTTTTCTTTCCAGTTTCCTGGATGATTTTTATTCTATATCCTATTCTATTCTTTTTGTAATTCAAATGTTCTTCATTAGCATGTCTAATTAATTAGCAAATATATAAGTAAGTAAGTAATAAGTAAATAGATACAATAGAGCAGAAGAGGCTACATACAATATTGTCAAAGCATTTGTTGCACAAGATTTACAATGTACGTATAATTCTAAATATAAGAAAAGAATACAACATTGTTTGCACATCACAACATAGTACACAATAATGAAAAGCAAACAAATCTAAATAAAAATGTTAAATATACACTCAGCTGCTTTTATAGTTTATTAGTTTTAGTACACATAGCTAAAACTAATGCAGCTTTTCTCTGTTAACATTGTAAAATGAATATCTTTAGGTCTGTTGGTCAGACAAAACCAGACGTTTGAGGAAATAAACGACCTTGGGCTCTAGGAAACAATGGTGTTAGATTTTTTTAAATAGTTTTCTGACTTTTAAAAGACATAATAATCAGCCAATTACTCGCAAACATTATAGACAAATTTATCAAGAATGAAAACAATCACTAGTTGCTGCCTCACTTTTAATGTTCCTAAAACATTCAACATTATTTTCATTTTTGGGACTGCAGTTTGTGATGCTGTTGAACTGTAATGTTTTAACACAAAGCGATGCTTCTAATATTAAGTCTACGCTCATTGATCAAAATTAAAAACTGACAAGTATAACGCAGTACAATTCACCAGCATCACAATCTTCAGCTTCCAAAATGATCAAGCAGTTGAATAAACACAAACTCTCTAAAATAGTCTCAGCATTATAACCTTCATGAAGGTAGGATTTATTACAAGATTGTTGTGTTAGACTGCAGATGTAATATTGACATTGTCCTGTATAGTCCAACATTGTCATTTTGCATTTAATTTAATAGCACGACCTGATTAGGTCTTGTGTGATACAGGACTGCTGTAAAGTCTTTTCTGTCACTGTTGAAAGTTAGTGGTTGACCCTATCTGGGATCTTTGTGGGGGAGAGAATTATGCAAGTTTGAGCAATGATGTCATGTGTTTAATGTTTAGCTGTGTGTTAAACAGGCTGAAAGGAAACATGTCCATGAGTGACTCTGGGCTGTTTAAGTATTGGCTAATAAGTAATTGTAGTATCAGGCACCATGGAGTATTATTCTTAGCCTATTTCCTTGTTTGTACTAACTGGCACTCGGACAAGATCCTTTCATCAGTTATGATGTGACTTTATCCCATAATACTGTGCTTTTGTGTGTTTAAAGGGAAAAGTGCCTTGATGAATAAACCAAAGCTCTCTTTATAGCTATATGAATTACAAGTTTCTTATTATTTATTAGAAGTTTAGTTTTTCTAATTAAAAACTTACACACATGGTGGTTATTTTAAAGACTGATTCCAGTATGTTTACACTTGATATACTAGCGTTTGACTGCTTTTGGGCTAGCAAAATTCATTAAAAAAAACTAGATATCAATATCTGGGTGTATATATACATATATATGGACCAGGGTTACAAAAGCCTGGTGTTTAAGAAGCTGAGGATACACAAAAACATTTCAGATTACATAAAAGAAGGGACAACACTTCTTGTTTGTGATTGGAGCAAACCCAAGTTAATTCAGCATTGATTCAATGCATGTGTTAAGAGGGGCGGTGCTAGATTGGATCAACCAGAGGGACGCTCCAAACTCCACGCTGCTGTGATTGGTTGTTTAGCTGTCAGGCAACTGATGACAGACAGATAGACATGTTTGAGGCCAGTTCAGACCAAAGATTCGCGATGAGACAAAAAATGTAGAAAGTTGCATCCGGCCAGTCTCAGATCGACTCAAGCCGGCTGATGGCACTGCCCCCGACTCAGGTGGTCAAGTTGCCAAGTGTCATCTGTTTCTGTTGTGCCCTTAAACAGGGGGAATAGTAACGTGACAAAGAAAGATCAAGAGACCAACACACGCAGCTCTCGTCTGTATTGAGTTACATTTTCAAGAATGCAACAAAACACTCAATTTCAGGACCACAACTACTAAATCAAAATGATTTACATTACCTTTTCACTGGTACACAATGAGATGCATTTTTAACCTTTTACCTATACAATTTTAGCTGGCATGTGAGTTAGGCTCTTACAGCAGAAATATGTGAAGCTAACAGTGACTAGCTATGATAACAGTGGCGGAAGTGAAGGGACAGTCAACGAGAGACTGCAAACTCTAACCAGCTGTCTCTACGTGCCTCCTCATGCTGATTTTGAGTGATTACTGTAAATGCTCTGATTAATAACTGTGAAATGCTAATGTGTTTTGATCTTCAGGGCCACCGTACATTACCTATTTAAATTGTTGCTAAATCTACTGATGCCCTGTGACATTGAACAGGTGTCTATGGTTCTAGTTGCTCTGAAGCTGTTATAAACTCAATGCTGACCTCTGCTGGTGCAACATCGTTTACTTTACATCTCTGTTCTCATCTCTGCAGATCTCCCTCACAGACTCTGGTAGTAAGTACACATTTGCTGTTTCATTGTTTTGTTTCATGTTTATGTATTCTCTTCATTTGCTTCTTCATGTGTTTAAAGAAATATAAGTTCTCACATGATGCCCTATCAATTAATAATAATAGCCCCCATCAGAGCTGTAAAATTGTTTGGAAAAAAGTTATTTGCAGAGATGTTTCCTTTTTTAAAAATCAGCTTGTGCTCATTTCTTCTTCTTGGTCTTGTTTTTATTCTTGTTCTTCTGCAAAAACAACAATACTAGCAGCAACACCAACAACAACAACAACAATAACACCAACAAAAACAACAATACTAGCAACACCACCACCAACAACAACAATACTAGCAAAAACAACAACAACAACAGTACTAGCAACAGCAACAACAACAACAACAAAACCAGCATCAACAGAAACAACAACCTCAGCAACAACAACCATCACATTTGGATCTAGCCCAGGCAGCACCTTATCCACTGCGACTAAAGCCTCTGGAAATGGTACGATAAATAGTGATGTCCTTAATTGTTTGAACTGTTGAAAAACCAAGTGTCTGTTTACTGTGTTAAATCACTTACTGTATATTCCACACTGTAACCACCCCTACAACAATGACTTTATCCTGTATAGTACCTGCAGCATTGCTGCAGATTCACCATGTCTCACTCTATTTTGTAAACAAAGTGCTCTCAGAGATGTCAAATTCACAGGTGATAATACTAATGAGGCTAATGAGCAATGAGAGCATATCATTTCTTTCCCTCACCAACCTCTCTGTCACTCACAGAGCCTGCAGTAGTCAGGAACCTCACTGTCACTGGGTTTACGACATCCTCTGTGTCTGTGAACTGGATTGAACCAGAGGGAAACAGCATTTCCTATACAGTACAGTGGACTGGTGGAGGAATAAATGAGACTGTAAATGTGTCGCAGACATTTCAGACCATTACTAACCTGACTGCTGGTGTTCAGTATGAAATAACTGTTACTGCAGTGGCAGATGATGGCCGTACTGGTGGACAGAGTACTGTTTCCCAATACACAAGTAAGTACAGTAAGCTCTTGCATGTGGTTCAAACTGTCAGGTAATGAGAGTCTGCTAAAGACACCCGTTGGAGAAGATCATCAGCAGCGATCACGAGCAGGGTGAAACTCTGAACTTACTGTAAGAAAAGTACATACGTAGAATAACAAGTCCTATCAAAGCAGAAGTAGTTGACTGCTGGTTTGGGCTTCAGAAACTGTGATGCTGCTGTTGTACTGGACTACAGTGAAACAAGCACGCTACCCTGAGAAGTAAAGGTCAGGATTTATTTTGGTCTAGTTCAGTTTTTGCTAATCAGCTTTGGCCAAAACCTCTGTTTAGACAAGAATGAGGTCACAGATACAGCAGCTGAAATGAGGTTTCTCCACAGGGTGGCAGGCCTCCCACTTCATTGCAGGGTGAGAGGCTCTGTGATCCAGGGAAGTCTTTATGTCAAACTACTGTTACTCTGTTATATCAGAAGTCAGATTAGGTGTGTTGGCCCCTTGTTAAGATGACCCTGGGTGCCTGCCTTAAGGAGTGTGGCAACACGACCAACTGAAAGTGGATCCCATGACACAAAGATGCTAGAGGGAACTTCCAGCTTCATGGAAGCTTCTGTAATTAACAAATTAAAAATGCACAATTGTAATAGAAGTCAATCAAAGGGGTTTACCATTTACACATGGTGTTAGACAATGCTAGAAAGCCATAAGTGACATGTTGATTTTATTGTCTTTTTCTTGCGTTCGCAGAACCTTCTGTGGTCATAAATCTCACCGTCATTCAAGTCACAACTTCGTCTGTGTCTCTAAACTGGACTCAACCACAGGGCAATGCTAACTGGTACATAGTTCAGTGGACTGCAGGAGGAGTGACCAATAATAATATCACGACTGACACCTCCTTTACTATCAACAATTTAACCTCTGGATTGCAGTACAACATATCAGTGGCTGCTGTTGCTGTAAATAACTCAAACATCGGAGAACCAAGCTTGATAACTACCTTCACGAGTAGGTCCATACTTTGAGAAAAACAAATTTTTCATGATAATAAGAAAAAGCTACGAGATTCAGCAACCAAAAACCAAAGTAGAACATAAATAGAAGCTAAA
>JAVQJF010062580.1:0-33421 GCA_036023855.1 Gadopsis marmoratus | reverse complement strand
GAAAGTTTCGGCCCTGAAATTGTTGGCATGCTGAATTTGGGTCCTTTGAGTTTTGCATCTGGTCCTTCAATGTCAATCTCTGGAGCTTTAATGTCAATGTCAGGTGCTTTCATGTCAATGTTTGCTTTGGGAAGGTTTATATCAACATCTGGACCCTCCACTTTTGGACCTTTGAATCCAAATGATGGCATTTTGATTTTAGGCATTTCAAATCCACCCTTTGGCCCTTCAGTATCAACCTCTGGGCCTGTGATATCAACTTTAGGTGTTTTTATGTCTCCCTCTATCTTTGGAGCTGACACATCCACATCACCTTTGAGTTTGGGATCTTTGACACGTAAATCCACATCTGGCATGGAAATGTTTTGTCCTGACAGTGATGGCACTTTGAATTTTGATCCTTTGATATTACCACTACTCTCAATGTCGACATCTAGCTCTTTGATGTTCACTTTAGGAGCCTTCACATTCATGTCAACTCTTGGATGACCAACATCAGCTTCTGGCCCTTCCACTTTGGGACTTTTAATTCCAAATGATGGAATTTTTACTTTAGGCATTTTAAATCCACTTTTATAGCCTCCAATGTCCACTTCGGGAGCTTTTATGTCTTCTTCAATCTTTGGCATTGACATATCCACCTCTCCTTCCAATGTTGGACCTTCAAGTTTGATATCCACGTCTGGTCTCTTTGGTCCTTTTATGGATGGTATTTTAACTGTAGGTCCTTGGAGTTCTTGGCCTTCGACATCAATCACTGGAGCTTTAATGTCAAGTTCAGATGTTTTTACCTTAAATTTACCTTTGGGAAGGTTGAGATCCACATCAGGACCTTTGACCGTTTGACCAAATGATGGCATTTTGATGTCAATTTTTGTATCTTTGCTCTCAATTTCAGGTGCTGTTATGTCTCCTTTAATCTTTGGTACAGAAACAGCCACATCACCTTCAAGTTTAGGACCTGTAAAGCCAAATGATGGCATTTTGATTTTAGGCATCTCAAATCCACCTTTATGCCTTTCGATGTCAACATTTGGTTCTTTGATGTCAACTTCAGGTTTTGTTATATGTCCTTCAATCATTGGAACTGACATATCCACATCTCCCTGAACTTTGGTTCCTTTCAGATTGATTTCCCATTCTGGCATTGTGGGTTCTGTTTTCGATCGCATCTTGAATTTCTGTCCTTCAGCTTCTACATCAGAGGCCCCACCATCAACTTCTGGTGTTTTAATGTCAATCTTAGAAGCCTTTACATCAATATTTGGTCCCTTGGCCTCAAATGATGGTATCTTTATCTGAGGCATTTTTAAATCCCTGTCTTTCCTCTCAATATTTAAAGCTGGACCTTTAATGTCTATTTTGGATGCCTTTATTTCTCCCTCAGTCTTTAACACTGTTACATCAACATTTCCCTCTGCCTTAGAACCCTTCAGGTTTACATCTGTAGATGGAATTTTAACCTTTGACACCTCCATTTTGTATTTGCTATCACTCTTTGGTACTTTGGTTTGGATCCTAGAGTTGATTTCAGGTCCTTCAATGTTAGCACTAGGACCTTTGATCTGCATATCTGTCCCCTTAATGTCTAGTTCTGGTTTTTGCACCTCTTCATGTGTCACAGGTACTGACATACCAGCATCACCACTGATTTTAACTTCAACACTAGTTCCCTCTTTCTTGATTCCTTTCATTCCAAACACAGGCATCTTGATTGTTGACATTTTTATGCCACTTACAGTGCCTTCAGTTTCATAGCCTGGAACTTCAGTGTCTATTCCAGAAGCTTTTATTCCTCCCTTTGTGCTTGGCAGGTCAACCTCACCTTTCAACTTTGAACCTGTAAGGTTGACATCCACACCTGCCATTGAAATCTTGCCTGGCCCTGAGGAATATCCTGAGGTAACATTACCTACTTTTATTGCTGATCCTCCTATCCTGCCACCTCTCAATTCAGTATCAATACCTATGGAATCTCCACCAAGTCTGACATTCGGAATATCAATACTGCCTGATCCCTTTGCCTGCGGGTGACTGATGGTAGTTTCAGATACCTTCACCTTTGTCCTCTCACCTAAACTGATGTCAACACTTCCCTCCTGTGTTTTATCCATGGATGAAGTAAAAGTCTGTGTGCTTTTTCCTGGTAAAGACAGACTAATTGACCCTCCGTTCTCATCAGTTGAGGTTACCTCTGAACCTCCCAACCCTCCTATTGTAACATGCCTACTACCAGTGTTTGTGCTGTCTCTTAGTGTCATGCTTGTTTGTGACACCTGAATGCTTCCATCACCTTGCTCTCCACTCCCTCTTGAGATCTCAAAGCCTCCCTGGCCTTTACCACCTATTACTCCAAAGTTAGACCCTTTAAATCTGAGACCTGTACCTCCTTCTCTTTCTGCCTCTCTAATTGTTGTGGTCTGAACTCCCCCACTGCCCCAGCGTGTCTCTGTGGAGCTAACTTGTGGCCCAGTGTATGAAACATTGCTTGACTCAAAAACGCCTTCTTCTGCACCCACTTTACCTGAAGGGCTGCCATGTGAGATTCTTATATGAGGAGTGCCATCTCCAGATTCGTGCCTTAGCCCTTTGAACTCTGGGCTTGAAAGTTCAAGTTGCTCACTTGTGCCACCCGGCATATCCACAGTGTAGGTTGTGATGCGGCGGGTGATGGTAGTAATTGTGCTGCCATCGCTGCTTGTGCTGCTATGGCGCTCTGTGCGAACATCTACTCCCTCTGCAAGGTCTTCAGACTTCAGCCTTGGTTTAATCTTTTTTTTGTATATTCTCTTATAGTCTTCATCATCCCCACTCTGTTGATATAAAAAGACAGGAAGGCATACAACATGGAAATGTTATAATATGTTATAATGTTCAGTAGCTTCCCCACAAACAAATCATTGATCATATAATAATAAAAAATGGACTTACGAGAATGATGTCTGGACTGGAACCTCCAAACCGGGTCTTCCCTTCCCATGTCAGGGTGCTGATTGGTGAACGACATGGTGTGCTCAAGGGTGAGCAGTAAGGGGATTTGTCTCCTTTGTTTTGTAGTTTCAGTCCAACCTTGTGGCGGTTCAGTGTCTTCAGTAGCTCAGCTGTTTCTTCTGAGCTCATGTTATCAAAGTAGACAGTGGCACCTACAATTTGGTCACCTATGAATTAAGTTGAGACAGCAGCAAAAGAAAAGTCTGTTAAGAATACTAGAGATGTATGCATGTAAGGAAGACAAATCTTACTTCATACTTAAAATTTTTTTTATGTTATACCTTCATATACTTTTCCAGACCGTGCTGCAGGTGACTCTCCTTTCACCTCCTTAACAAAGATCTCTCCTCCACTTGTCTGTTCAATGGTCAAGCCAGTTTTGTCTGGACCCTCCCAATCTGGAAAGAGTACCTCCCTGGTTTCCTCCTCTTCAGCCATCTGTAAACATAACCATACAAATAATGGGTTCAAGAGAAAAAATGTAGATAGAAAAGATAGTTGGCAAGAACTTACAGTATGTGCATTTGCACCAAGGATACAGGATGAAATATAGAAAGTACAAGGGATTTACTGTGGCTTAAACTTTATAAAATACCTTGTTTTTGATTTCCTCTAAGCCCTGGTGTGACGGAAACTCTATCTTTGTTTTCCTGCACAAAGACAAGATAATGATAACCATTAAGACAAAATCATGGCAAACAATGCATCACTTTATTTCAGACAATGTGTTCTTATTTCACCCTTAAGACAAATACTACATTTGCCTGAATTAAACATTTACCAACAATGTAAGTAGGTCTGACTTGTAAGACCCAATGGTGAACACTAGATGGTGGTAAAACCCTTTTCAGGTCACACAGCCTCTCCCACTGTGTTTTGGAAATTTGGTTTGAGTCAGACCACACCCTGCCCTGAGGAAAGCAGCCCAATCCTGCACCTACACCCCAGCTCCAATGTCAATAGAGAGAACAATGATGGTTAAAGCTTTGTAAGGCCTTTCCTTATGAAAACACACACAGAGGTGCAAAAATGCACAGTAACAGACACACCATCATGTCAGTGCACGCCCTCTCTCTTTAACACACATGCACATCCACAGACAGTAGTGTAATACTACAACAAGTGCACAGTTGTATATGCTCAGACACACAATGCACATCCAACTTTTTATTGTGTTCATTAATGACAGCTACATGTCAGTTTCAGTCTAGACTGACCATATATTTGTTGTAACTATATTCGTGACTACCACTGCATCACAATGTTGATCACCTTTAAGGTGTACTCAGCAATAAAAAGCACATATCATGTTACTTATTGAGTGTGCTCATTAGACTAGATTTTTGCTGGCCATAATGCAGAATTCCTTTCAATAAGTAAACAATGCAGTAATTCACTATATTTCTATAAGCTCATATCAAGCTAATTCAAAGGCATGCAAAGGCATGCTTAGCTTTTCTCTGTGTGCACTGTAGTGAACACATTTTCAACCATCACAATAATAAAGTTTGTTTACATCATTCTCAGACCTGCCTTTTCAAACATGTTGACTGGCCCTACCCACTCCCCTCTTTGGAACAGACAACCCATTGTCTTATTAATACCAAACTCTCCACAACCCACACCTTGAATTACACAACGCTGTCTCAGCCATGTGTGTCTAGCTAGCCAGTAATGGTTTGCATGTTTTACATAGAATGCATTTGACAAACACTTTTGTCCAAAGTGACATTTTTCCTTCACATACAAACACATAAGGAGCAATTTGGGGTTTAGTGCCATGCTAAAAGATACTTTGCGTGTATGTGATGTCACATGGACCAAATCAACAATCTTAACAGACTACCTTTCCTACTACCTGTACTGCAGCTGAAAGACCATTTAATGGTTCAATTCATAAACCTACAGTATAGCTTTCAGAGGTTCCACAATGTGCAAGTGCATTTGAAAAAGCTGACTGCTATTCAAAAAACACATATTGTTGTTGTCTCCTTTAAAAAGTCATGGTAATTCAGTGTTCTGTGTTTTGATCCAATGCTTGAGCATTTGACTTGATCATATCAACAGCAACCAGTCAGTATTTGATAATACTGACACTATTTTTACTTATTCTGCTGCTGCAGATTACCACATCAAACTGTGCAGCCATTCAGTAGGTTTCAGAAAATTGTCTGTTTGCCTGTAATCAGCCAATATAAATGGCAAAAGCTTATCCACGGGATGGCACAAATGAAACAGGATATGAGTCACAGTGGTGACTGGTTGCCTTTGTTGCATGAGACCAACTCAAAGGCACAGTAGAAGATATTTACTAGTTGTAACATTCTCCTTTATTCAATCTGCATTTCAAGATAAAACTTCTGGGTGGTCAGCGAAGCACATCGTGTGTGTATATGTGTGTGTGTGTGTGTGTGCAGAGGGGGCGATTGTGCTTTTTTCCACTTGGTATACAAGTGTCTTCCTTTGTTTGTATGATTTGTTTCCATTCACTTGGCTAGTCTTGGCTCTATTTTCACCCTGAGTAAGAATAAGTAGGCCTCCTAGGACCAGAATTAAAGTTGACAGAATGTAGTCAGATTGTTGAGATGATGCAAGCTGTGGAAGATCATTTAATTCAAGTACTCTTGAATATATAACAAGATAAAACATGAAAACTCATAAGAGACTGCCTCAACTAGTCTCTAACATGTCGAAGGAGACAAATTAAGAATGCATTGTGGGAATTGCAGAAACATCAATTTAAGGTCTGCATAAAGACCCAGAAAAACATCTTTAAAATGTTTATACTGGCTTTACATTCTCACAGGTTTTTTTAAATTACCTGGCTGAATATTGTTAATCTGAGACATAATTACTAAAAAGCAGACTTACAAATTTTTTCCAGATTATTTTTTACCCCTGTAAATAACAATTACACCAGTAAGCCACAGATCCCTAACCCATTCACTGAAGCTGCCACACTGTTCTGCAAGATAACAAGGCTGCTAGAAACAAGAGGCAAAGATAAAGAAACAGCTGTTTCAAAAGGGTCGGTAGCAAGGATCACTCAGTCAGTGGCCATCTGCCACTCTTGCCACACTGCCAGTATACAGAATTTTAAACAAATGGTTAGAAGAAGACGCCACTGATGTTTCGGCTAGTTCACTAGGACATCAAACATTACGCTGTGAATCCCGATGGTGCATGTAGTTCTGTGTGTATGTGTGTGCGAGAGACCTGTTTGTCTCCTGACGTAAATGTATCTGAATGTATCTCAAGCATACAAAGCAGAATTCTTGTCAAAGTTAGGGTGTGTGAGAAAGCATTAATAGACAGACTGTTTAGAATGCCCTGTGATTTTCAAACTGGTCTCCCTAGTTTGCTGGACCCTGTCCAAGGGCACACAGCAAGTAACAAACCAATTAACGCAGGTCAGTAAATAGACTGGTCCTGCATGATTGGGAATACTGGGAAATGCATGCAATGCTTTGAGGTACTATTAAGCCCTCTCTCTAAAATTGCCTTTTGCAGACTCTCAGAACTGAATAACAAGGGTCAGGGCCACTGAGAGTGATAGCACCAGAAATAGGGATTGTGTTTATGCTAAATATGACACCAAGCACTCACAGGCATCTACAGCTTGAAGCTAGTAACATGAATCTATCAAGACCTACAATATCCGCAACATTATAAGCATCAAACACAGAAATGTGCGAGGAAGGGACAGAGCCAAAAGAGCCGGCTTTAACCCAGTTAACTCATATAGATCAAATTCCACTCAGGTCAACTGACACTGCCAATTATAGTATCTTAACCAGGCCCTGCTGATCCCTGCCCGCGAGTATTTGGACTGAACCAAAAGAATGCGGCTCATTTTACACATCCACCTCCTCTCTTCATTCAGTCAATAAAAACTGACAAAAAATAGCTGACAAACTTTTCACATGATCTTGGTTCCCTCGCTTTTTTTTCTTCCACTTGCTTCTCAGGGCTTATTGACATTGCATTAAACTCTTCAGCATTTGAGAGGGGGGAAGGTGAATATGAAGCATATTAACTCTCAAACAAGGCACATGTTATTGTTGGCTGGATTCAGCTTTTAGAAAAAAGAAATAAACAGGGTCACAGAGGGAAGGGGACGGCAACGTCCATGTGTTCACAAAAACTCCCCAAGAGCAAGGGAGAGAAAGCAAGTTTCTTATTCATTTGTCCATCTCGCACTGAGCGGCACAACCTCAGGACACAGCTCTCTTACTTTCCTGCTTTCATACATAATTACTTTTCATACTTAAACTTCTTTTCCTCCTCACACATTTTACCCTCGCTCTGAGGCTCTCCAGGATCGCGAGTGAACTGTTTGAGCCGTCCTTGTTCTCACAGCTTTGACATATTTCTGGCAGCAAGCTGCAGGGAGGAGCCGAGGCTCGCAGCAATATAGGAGGAAAGGAAGGAACTTGGAGCGAGGGAGGGAGATGAAATGGTAAAAAAAAGAAAAATGAAAGTGAGCGAGATAGGAAGTGAGAAAGGGAGAGGAAGAGTTGGGAAACTGCTCTGTGGAATGCTAGCCTACGATTTAACATCACCAAAGAGTCTCCTCAGCATCTTACAACACCACACCGTGCATAGGACATCCTGAATATTTACAGACTTCACTCTGTCTTCATTCTTTGTAAAACTCATTATCATCAGCATCAAGATCACCCCTCTTTAGACACTACAATGTGCCCTAACATAGCATAAGCTATTGTGGAAATAGAGCACAGAGGAAGAATTCAAATTAAGATCACATGATTAGATATGGATGTGTTGTAAACAGGTGGAAAATAAGTAAGCCTCTTTTCATGGGATCATGAAAGAGGAAAGGGAGGCAGTCTGTGAATCAAAGCAATCAGCCAACATGACAATCAATCGACCTTCTATTGCCCTGGGAGTGACATTTCCTGATGTCGCGTGTCTTTAAATTTCATTAGCAATGTCATCAAAAGCTTTGGAGTTTGAAGAACACACAAAATGAGAATTTTACATAAAGCGTTGGAGGCAACCATGGAGGCAATGAGGGCAAAGTGTAACAAATGAGTTTGTTTATCTGGCATCTTGTATTATGGCCTAGTATGTGTGTTGAGTAAAGGGTGATGTTGGGACAGCCAGTCAGACAAAAGCTTCTGTTAACTACAGTGCAACCACACAGCATTTCAGGATACACCTCTCATATGGCTTCTCTTATGCATACCATCTGGGTTTGGTATTGCTGCTGTTGCTAGCTTTCCCTCCACTCATGAGGAATAAATCATCCACAGCTTCTGACTACAAACAGTTAAAACAGCGTGAGCTCGTCGGGCTTTTGACCGGGGTTGTTTCATAGGAAGGGGAAAGGGGTTCGAGCAGAACAGGTGGTGCCTGGGGGAGGAAGGCGGGGTGCAAATAAGGAGGCACAGGGAGCAGAGGCAGCCAAGTGTGAGGTTTCCACAAGGCAGGCCTTTCACAGCTGAATGGCAGTGGCATGACCCTCCAGGTTCAAAGGAGGCTTTGCTACAAACATTTCAACAGAGGTTTGGTGTCTGGCCGCATAATAGAACGCTGTTGTGAGGTGACACTGACAGGATGGCTTTGGAGTGGAGGTGATGGGTAATAAGAATTTAAGCTTTCTGTTCTTTACTTAACCATTAACAGATGTGCTGTGTGGATCACTTGCATCATGTCTAAGGACACTTACCTTGGATTGCTCAAGCAAGGCCAAGGGCTTCAGTCTGATGCTGTGCTTCTTGACTTCTGTTGACAGATAAACAAAAATTGTATTGAGATTTACATAATATGAATAATTTCTTAAATGAAAAGAACAATAAGTATTTCAAGGCTGCTGTCAAGATGTTCTACTGTTATCGTGGGTGATACTAAGTAAACCTATTCTGCTCACGCTGCTCATGTTTAGGTCACATGACTGACAGATAACATAGGATATTCCTTACATACCAGTCACTGTTGCATTAAGAGGTGTGTCCCAACATGACAGACAAAGCTTATAATATAGTGGCTACATGGAGGCTTTACTGGCATTTTAGTGTACATGCTCAATTGACCTTCCATGACCAATCAGAGCCTTCATAGACTTTAATAATTAACCAACGAATGGTAGCAGTATTGACCCTGGCAAGTAATGATGCAAAAGACTCCCTTATATGTAAATAATTCCAGCTACATGTTTGGCATGGCCATTGCTTCTGCAGATGAGAAGTTAGACGGAAACAGTAAGTTCAGTTTGATGGATTTGGACGTTGAGAGTTAAAAAGAAGCAACTCCAGTTCAAAATGAATTCTAAAATGAAATGTAAACTCTAGTTTAAGGAAACTACTCTAGTTTCATTGCTCGAGTGATGACTGTGAAATAAGAGTGTGCTGCCAAGGTGTGAAGTATAAAACCACCGAAGTGTATCAGCGGAAGTGGGCAGCCATATAAGCAAAGAGCAATAAAATATTGTTGTTACAGCTGTATTATAATAATATAATAATAACTTTATTTATATAGCACCTTTAAAAACGGCGTGCAATGCGATGCAAAGAGCGCCTCAAATACATAGAACTGAGAGATAACAATATAAAATAATATCAAAATGACATAACACGAAAGCAAGTCAGAAGATTAAAAATGAAAGCAAAATTCAAAAGATTAACAGTCAACAATAAAAATTTAAAAAGCATTCATCATTTGGATTGAACTGTCATTCTGTATTCCAAGTCAATCTTACTTTTACTCACTGTGACTGGCCCAAAGTCTTACAGGACTTACTAGGATTATTGCTTCAACACATCAGCATATTGTGAAACAAAGCCTTCTCTTTGTCAGTCGCAATACAAACAGAACAAGATGAATTGTGTACAGACAGGCCTCCACCGGTGGGAACATGTCCCTCAGAATGATTCAGAACAGACAGTCGAACCCCATCATTAACCTCCCCCTCCCCAGTCCCCCATGTTCAATAAACTAAATTGCTATGCTACAGTCCTATGCTAAACACTAAATGCAATAGAGAGACAGCGAGTAAACGTGCTCCTTAAAACCAGTTGTAAAAATGCTTTATATGCATTACTGTTGACTGCTTTTTGAACGGCTCCTATACTGAAATGGACGTGACATAGCTGAGATAAATGCCAGCCAGTACATGGTTGTTATTATGTTTGTGTAGGGAGACTTGCACCAGAGCAGCTGTGTACACTCTAGCCCATACTCTTGTTACAGAAGGGTATTATTAATCTGACTACCATGTTGGGAGTCATTCAGGTGAAGGGCTGACTGAATGACAAAGATACATTTTGCAAAGATAGAAATATCAACTTAAAGGTAATGTGAGATGGAATTTGCCTGAATCACTGATTCCCAAAAATAAAATTAGATTACGGGGTATGTGAGATCTCTGACTGCGAGAAAGATGCTCGTGACATATTTTTGTGAGTTTTGTTGAAATATATTGATTTACTATAATGTCCAGATATATGATGTAAAAAAAAAAAATACTCTCAGACGTTTTTTACAATGGCCCTATTTGAATACACAAACTCAAAAGATTAGAAACCTGTTGCCCCACCCTCTGTTCTCAATGAACACACACACACGCACACTCACACGCATGCACACATGCATGCACGCACACATGCACACACACACGCATGCACACATGTACACACGCACACACACATCACACACACACACATGCACACACACACACACACACACACACATCGCACACACACACACACACACACACACACACACACACAGGCATGCACAGTAAGGTGAAGTGTGGTCACCAACAGAGTGGCAAGCACATAAAAACACATGGCGTATTGTAGAGCAGAAATACCACGCCACAGTACACGAGGCGGATCATGTCGCTTTCGCTCTGTACCCTACTTGCAGAGGGAGCAGCTCAGTGCACAGCCCCACCCTGGCCTCTAGTCACACACATTCCTTGATAGAGCCGTCAGGCCAGCTGGAAGGGAGCCCAGCCTCTCCCCGCAGTGACTAACTCCAAAGAAATGTCCTCTTTCTCCCTGACTCCAACTCCATTCTATGCCGCCCACCCTGCACCCTGTCTGAGTGCCCCCCCCCCTGCAGTCAGTCCACCACACACCCCAACCTCCAGGTTCTGCTCAATAAACAAGAACACCACGTTCAGTCAGATATGCACATTTAATACCCTGAAACACACTCTCTCAAATGAACGCTGAGAAGCAACACAGGATCGGCTGAGCAACTCTTATTTTCATCAACCATATCGCCATCATTATCATCATCGTAGCTGCCTCCACCTGTGCACCAGGTAGATGCAACAAACGGCACACACACTAAGCTTCAGTGTTATGCATTTCCACTCCGCCCCAGGTGTCTCTTCTTTGCTTGGCAGCACATATGTGAACTGTTTAACTAGCATAGTATGTTCTGGAGTAGGTCACAGCGCACTGGAAACTGATCAAAGTGGCTGCAGTCAATCCAACAGGTTGATTGCAATCAATTAGGTGAACAGACAGCAGGAGCAGTGTGACAATGATTAAAGCTCAATTGTAAGTGAATCAGGCACAGTGATAAGATTTGATTATGAACAAATAATGCGGGGAGGGAAAGATAGAGCGAGGAGCAGTGGCCAAACCAGTCATGTTGTCAAAACAGAATAGACTCCCTGTTCCTCTAAGTACAGGGTCGCACTAAGTACAACAAATACAAAAAGAGACATAACAGGCCCGAGTGTAGGTTCATTCTTCCCCCCACAACGCAGATAGGATATGCATGTGTGACGCATGTAGAAGGAATGTGTGTCAAAATAAATGGTTCTTTTCTGCACTCCAAAGTTCAAATAGCCCTAAACCAAACCACAAGTCCTGCATAAGACCAAAGCCTGCCCACTGACGCCAACTTGGCCTGGTGCTGATTAAACCATTGTGACTTTGGCAGGAGTCATACACAAAGTGGAAAAACTGATGAAAACTCTGTACGAGATCACAGACAGGACCAGGGGTTGCATTATGTGTACACGTCAACTCTTTCTTGATTTTTCTGTTAAGTATTTTTAAGGATCACGTTCACATAAGGACAGTAAATGAAGGTTATGTGCTGCATGAGGCGGTAAGTACCAGATAACTCATGGCTCCTATCATTACTCATTGCTCTCTATTACACCCCTAGGCATCCAAAGAGGAAACATCTCACTTTAAATGTCCTCTCCCAGGGATTCTTCCATTTTTTTTCTGCACCACTAAGGGTTTAAGGGGAGTTTTTCCTTGTCTCCCTAGGAACTTAGGCTGAATCACGAATTGTTGCCATTGTGGGCCTGTAAATCCCACTGAGGCATTGTATGTAATATTGAGCTATGCAACAAACTACAGAAAGAGACAAACAACAGTAAGATTTTTTGCAAAAATGAAACAAAACATTTTGGTTGTGGCTGAAGTTCTGAAATGTTATGTGATCCCGGGGGGGGGGGGTGCCTGTGGGCAATTTCAGTGCCAAGAATGTTAACCAACTGACAAAGTAAAAAACAAAGAAATCGGATGGAGAGAAGCAGAATAACTGTGTTGAGGATGCAAATTTTGAACTGGCATAACCAGAGAGAGACAAAGAGAAAAAGGCCACGTAGATAAGAGCTAACGTGTTCAGAGACATCCATAGCAACCTTATATATGCTTTGCCATATAACTATGCCATATAACTGTCCAACTTCAGCTTAATATGGGTTAGCTTGGTTAGGGTTAGGGCTGTTTGAAGCAGGAAACAAGAAGGTTAAGAGGAGGGCTACAGGGCAACCATAGCAGCAGAATGTATATACTGTATAGACATAAGACTTCCTTGGTGTTGAACGTGAAGCATAAGCATATGTTAAGATATGTCTTCATACTTGGCATTTGGACCACACCAGAGTAGTGTAGTGTTGTTTAGAGCAAGGGAGACTGTTGGATTGTGATGAGTGCCATCTTTGGCTATCTTATGCCAGATAAAGAAAACCTAAACAAAGCTGAATGTATTTCTAAATTTACATTCCAAGCGCTGCTGCCCTGACATCTTGGCTGCCTCATTCCAAATAAAGCTTTTGTAACAGATCCTGCACGTCATTCCTTGCGCAGGGCAACATGACGGCGTTTATGGGGGTTCGGGTGTAGGTCAGACAGTTAGGTAGGCTGTGCAGCACGCCAATATTTATGTAAGATGTATTGTTTTCGGATGGTTTCGCACTGCAGATGTTCGGCGTATCATAAAAATGATTCACACCCTTTTTAAATTTCATGCTTGCAAATGTCCCACCAAACTCGAAGCTACAATAAACAAGTCTGAATTGCATGCTGGGGGACTGTGTGTGACTTGTAATGACTGGCTCATCGGACTCCTCAAATCACTATTTCTCAACAAGGCAAGCAAAGCTAATGATAGGTGCTTCCCAGTGTATACCGAAGACGTGCTGAAACATTCCAAACCGGCAGTGAATAGATGAGAAGGGAGTGGCTGCTGGGTGGCGTAGAACGACTTTCTAATGTCGCACACAACAGTTACATGTTTATTTGCAGCTCGTCGAAAACTGAACTTCCCTCATGGGAACAGTTGTGAACTTACAAATTTGTTGTTGTTTAATTTAACCAGTCTCTAGGGTGGGGCTTCTGTGAATCTAATGAAGCTTCAGGATGTCCAAGTGTGAAAAAAAAAAAAAAAAACAAGCTATAGTTTGATTGCAATCCCCCTTTCAGATTATTCACTGCGTCCACCACCCGCTTTTCGCCTCTTCGCGCTGTCCCTCCTTCCAACCACCCACTCAACACACCCATGAGGAAACAGCAGAGGAAGTGTGCTAGAGGCCAGTGTCTTTCCGTTTTACACGGGCATGGCTGAGTATGCGCCACTCCTCGCTCCTGTACTGCCAGTCAACAGGGCAAGAATATAATGCTTGTGGTAGAGCGCTGTGATAAATAACTTAACATGCTTGAGCTAAAACTCCAAGCAGTCATGAGGCATGTCCTTTTCTTCAGGCAAGTAAAGATGCTGCTTGTCACATGGGTGGCCAGCGCAACCAACTCAGCGTGAGCGGCACTGTGCACTGCCAACGTCAGCTATGATGACTGAGCAAGATTTGATCAACGAAGCTCCTTTGAAATTTCACAGCGTGGCTTATTTGGTATTCCAATTGTCTTAGGTGACAACATAATGTAACTTCTGTACTGCTGCAGTGGTAGGCAGTGCAATAATTTAGACAAACAGTATCCACCCAAGGCTAAGATGAGGGCCTGTTAACCGACAAGCGCTTTAGCTGCAGGCAGTCGAGAACCAGTTCTGAAAGTATCGGCTCCATATTTTTTATGTTTGCATAAGTACCATACCTTTGCCTGCAGCAAAACTAGGGTAACATAATGTAACACCCTCCTTTGTGTCATATTATCACCAAGTAAAAGATGAGTTTTTGAAATGCTAAGAACGCCACACATATTGTGCCCTGTGTCACCATTTGGCTCTATAAGCAGTCTATGTCATAATCAGTCACCTTGACAAGAGCAATTTGAGAAATGCCAGACATTTACATCTGTGGTGGCGCTCATGAAAACACGAGTTAAGTGCACATTGTAGAACAGAGTGTGCAGAGCGGAGCAAAAAGCAGCTCTCCCTAAACTGCGCTGAAACGATTTTTGGGTGTGGCAGGAGGGAGCTGTGGAGGACAGGCAACTACACACGGAGAAATTTGACTTTCAGTTCAACATTCAACAAACGGTTATGTCTGGTGTGGATTTTCTATCCGCTTTTTCCTCACCTTGAACAAACACATTATATCAAAGGCATGCCAGACTACATGGGATGATTGCAGTTTGAAACACACCTGGAAAGATGCCGTTTATGCTTTAAATATGTGCGTAAGCTTGGCTGAAAAATAAATATTTCTCAACTTTTTTGGGCAGAGAAACTACATTTCTCTCTTTCTCCAAATGTGCGAAGACTAAGCTCCCCCTCTATGCCTCAGACCTGGTTTCAATTAGTTTGTCTTTCCAAACCACTGCATTCCATTACTCCCCTCTTCACCCCCACCCCACCCATCCCCCCATCCCCCCATCCCCCCTTACTAACCCACTCTCTTTCCCCGTCTTCCTCCCTCCTCCCCTGCACACCCTGGCCGGGAGCCCAGGTTAAGAAACCCAAGGTAAAAGAAAGGGAGAGAAATCGCTCTCTACCCAAGAATTAAAGAAATAAGTCATAAACATCAGGCATGCCTCAGTACAAAGCAGCAATGAACTTTCTCTAAAGTAACACTAGCTGGAAGGGAGGTACGCCTTGTTCAAAAGCTGATTTATATCATATCTCTTTCTTCTTTTTTTTCGGGCTGTAAAGGGTGTGCCTCTGTGAGGAGACAGCGAAGTGAGAAGGGAGGAGGGGAAGAAAAAGGAGGGGGTGGAGGGAGGTGGAAGCAAGGAATCCACACCCAAGCCTGTTGCTACAGGCTCTCATAGGGAAGTACCTTTACTTCAAGTCTCAGCATAGGGCATTGGACAGACAAGAGAAACACCTGAACGATAACACCTGGGCTCTTTTATCTTCCCGGCACTTCCTCAATTCAACTTTGCTCTAGTGTGTGGGATATTCCACTGTTACAAAAAAGGTTTGCTACCCCAAAAATGAGGTATTATGTGTATACATAGGACACATTGCACAATAGACAAATCACTATACAAACAGAGGGCCTTTGGTTGTTAATTATTATTTCTAAAAGGACTAAAATCATATGAAGGTACCTTATATTTTTTCTCCAGCAGTGGGTTCAGCACTTATATGCACCTTGGATAACAACCTTTGTGAGCAGTTAAAGGAAAAGTGAAGTGCGCAACTCCATTCAAGGCCTATGCATTCATGTGGTGGCTGTGGGTACACACCCACCTCTCATGTCCTGCGCTGTTTTAAATCAGCATTTACCACTTGATAATATTCACACAAAATAACTGCCGCTTTAAACCTTTACAGAAAAACAATGACATAATAATACACGTTTTCTCTTCATACAAAACGCCCCTTTAGGAAAAGCCACGGGATACCACAGGAGGTGAACACATTAAACAAGGAGGACAAAGTCACTATAATCTTACTACTGATCAGACTTATACACTCACTACAAGTGAACACTGGAATGTTGCAGGAATGTTGGACAGACAACTATTCTTCAGCACTTTCAAGTTTGAAGCAAAGCACAGTTGGCAACAAAGTTTCCAAACACAGTTAAAAGAAGCATTCACTTCACTATGAGAAAATAAAAAAGTGCATCTTTACCTGTGCGCAGTCTTTGCGCCCAAGAAGTCTCACACCAGCCTGAGCATCCTTGAAAACGTGTCCTCTCCGCTTCTCTCCAGCCCAAAAAAAGCTCTTCTTCCAGTCACAAGTTTGCAGTCTGTTAGGACTCTGTCACTCTTTTCCTATTTCTCGATCAACCGAGTTTCCAGGGCGTTTTCTCCCCCTCTCTCCCTCCCTCCTCTGCTCTGAGTTGCTTTAAACTTTTTTTTTCTGTGTGGCTGCTCTTCTGGGCTGAGCAGAGTGGTTGGACAGGGAGCTGCGTAGGGCTCCTCGTTTGCAAAGGGAGGGGTCGGGTGTGGGAGTGGTTCTCAGCAGCCGTGGGACCACCCATCACTTCATATGAAGGGCTCCGATGACATGCAACAGGAAAAGTAACTTCTGCTTAAGTAAACGAAAAGAAATGTTAATTATACTATATATTATTTTACTATGAAATAGCCACATTAAATGGTCATAGATACCTACACTTATCACCAAAATCATACCAGCAGTTAGTGCTTTTGAAACTGCTTTCATCAAAAGTACTTATACTGTCACATAAGATAGCTCATGAGCCATATATTACATTTTCCAAGCAATATGGCATGGCTTTGGAGATTTGTTTCTTCATCTTTGCTGCTAATAATAATAACTGCCTTGCATAAATTCTTACGCAATGATCAGTGCAGCTATCAAAATCCACTATCTTTTTTCTTAACTCCTTGATATTTCTTATTTCCTCAAACAAAATCAAACTCTTTTAAATTGTTTTCCATCAGGTTGTGTTTCACATTTTAGAATAAGAGTAATGCACACAGAGTAACACACCGCAGAATGGGTATCACATGATGGACAATGACAAAAACATGTTATTACAGCATTTAAACTACTGCACACAAACTGACACAACGTTATCATTAACAGAATGACTCAGGACTGAGGTCTTTACTTACATACAAAAGGCAAAGTGTGTATTTACGAGACAGGAGTTTCTTAAGTTTTTTGTTTTAACAATGCTCACCCTGAGCCACGTCTGAATGAATTGTAATAGCTGTATGTTTTATGTTAAAAAAACTTTATTTCTGTTTTAGATTGTAAAAGATTGTAAAATTCTTTATTTTCCTCCACCATTTCAAAAGCAAACGTACCAGTAATCTCAGTAATTATCAGTAGGAAGGTCATACTCTAACCATAACCCTGCATCATTTTGTAATAGCCAGTGACACGGGGGAGATTTATTTTAGTGCGAAACCTCTTATTAATCTTATTGTCACAGGTACTGTTCCTCTTACAGACTACTGTATTTTGAATATTCCAAGAATACATTAAAGCCCTGATATACTGAACGATCCTTCAGTTTTCCTCTCTCGCATTACTGTTGCTGCGCATGTTTTAGTCTGCACAGAGACACGTGGTTTTGTCTCTGCAAGCTCTAATGCGGGGCCAGCCAAAGCAGACAGGGCTCTATCTAACTCTACCTCCAATACTCAAAAACATTGCTTTTCCACACTTTGTGACTTTTGCTTTAGAAACCTCAAAACATTTCAAGTGATCACTATGAGTTAAATAAGGGCAAAGTTGAATTTGTCCATCTGTTTCAGTGTGGTGGAGACGGAAAAGAAGAAATAACACGAGCCATTGAGACAGTGTCAAACAGGGTGGTGCCTCAGATAAATGCAGCCTGGGATTACGGGTAATATTGGGTCATAAGATGAGACCTTACAGGCTTATATATAGATAGAAAATGTCTGATAAAGCATTCTGTAACTGCAACAATGTTTTAAGGATAGTGATTCCCAACCTTTTATGTCAGATGAAACCCCACAGCCCTGTCAGATGACACCCATCACTTTCTGTTGTGTAATTCACTTTCGGATGTTCTTTAATGCCGTTACTATATAAGTGGTTACTTTTCACACAGTTGAAATATATACATATTTGAGTTATCACTGCTCAAAAAGATTACCGGTCCTGCTGCTGGGTTAAGGACCTTCTACAGCCCTGTCCAGCTCTCCTAGAGTAACTGCCTTTCTCCTGGAATCTCCTCCAGGCTCTTGAGACTGTGTTGGGAGACACAGCAAACCTTCTGGCAATGGCACGTATTGATGTGCCACCCTGGAGGAGTTGGACTGCCTGTGCAACCTCGGTAGTGTCCAGGTGTCACCTCATGCTACCAGTAGTGACACTGACTCTAGCCAAATGCAAAACTAGTGAAAACAGTCGGAAAAAATGAGGAGGGAAAAAAATGTCGGTGGCCGCCACCTGTAAAACCATTCCTGTTTTGAGGGTCGTGTCATTGTTGCCCCTCTAGTGCACCTGTTAATTTCATTAACACCAAAGCAGCTCAAACTGATTAACAACCTCCCTCTGCTACTTAACTGACCAGATCAATATCCCAGACGTTTAACTGACTTGATGCTATACTCTGCTTAAAAACTGTTCCTTTAATTTTGAGCATATAGCACATGTAAAGTCAAAATCTGGACTTGTTATGCAGGTTAAACTTAATACCTTTGCTTCAAGCGCACTGGGTGTTGGCAGCTCTTCCTCACTGGAGCAGAAAGGCAGAAATACATGATATCACACATTATTGGTATACATAACATGTATGATAACATAACATGTATGATAAGACATCAAAATGTGAGAAAGGTGAGAGAGATGAGAAGAAGTAGGACAAAGATAATCTAAATACAAGTGAAGGCATTATCCAAGAATTCAAACCACTATGAGGAAGCTGTAAGAGCTTTAAATAAGGTAACTTACTGCAGGAAGCCAAAGCGGTCGGTGACCTTATAGAGGCTGTAGTCAGCATCTTCCCATGGGTCAATGTTGACACCCTCCTGCCTGCCCTGAAACCCCCACATACCACAACATGTTAGAAAATATTGTATGCAAAATAAGCTGTGTAAATGAGACATAAAATTGTGCTTGTGCGCATAAATGAATGGACTGGTGGCAGAATAAGAGGACAGTTCATATGTTTTACTGGCAGAGTTGAAACAACAATAATAATTCAGTAATTTTTTCACCACTTTACTCGTTTGGCCATTAAAACTACACTAAACATACCAACATTTCCTATGTTTGTATTCTCTTTCACAATTGATTCTCTTGTTTTACTATTCCTAATGGGTCACTCGACCGTGTTTTAACCCTAATGTGTGAACTACATGGTCGCTGTCATTAAATCTATTCTGAGTTGACACATTGCAGGCACCACTAAGGGCCTCTCTATACCAAAAAGACCATCAACTCCCCTGTTTTGATGCATCAGATACACCTTGTAGGCCCTTCTTTGAGAAAGTATTATGTTCCAAAGGATAATAGTTTTACTTGGTTTTCTTTACATAGACTTTGATAAACTGCAGCACACTGTCTGCCACTGATATTTGGCAGAGGTTTCTGTCCCAAAGAAAGGCTGCTCAGTGCAGGGCAATTCTCAGCTGTGTAATTTCCTCCAACTGAACCAAGACAATTTGTAGATGTATTTTTTAAGCTACAAAACCTCAAGTGCAAGTTGTGTTTTGAGTTGGCGTTGATGTGCACACACTTACCTTGTCATATTTCAAGATGATTTCAGTGCGTTCCTCTGCTATCAATGTGTCTATGTCCTTCTTCATGTCAAAATCTGGAAGGAAGCAAACATAAATTAGCATATCAATGGGACAGAATATTTACATTTTTCTAAGATATTGTAGCTTGGTGATTTACTGCTGGTTGCCGAGGGTATGGAGAGATGATCACATGGTTAAAAGCTATTCCTCATAAAATGGCTAAATGAGTTTATTAAGATGAGAAGGACACAATTGTCTGTATCATCTGTTTAAGTTGAGGTCAGAGTGCAAGTCAGCAACAGAATAGTGCCTGGCGACTTAGCTGGAAGGATTTCAATGTGTTGCTCAGCAGGTCCAACCTACAGACATTCTTGTCAGAGGTGGTTTAGACCTACATCTGTTTGAGAAATGATCATTACCGTAATAACAGGAGGTACAGTCGTCTACCCACTGCACATGACATACAGAGCATTTAACAGCATTAATGTGTCATCTGGGTTTGTTTTGACAACTATAATAACACTGTTATGATATAGCGCTATATAAATAAAATTTAATCAAATTATTTCCGGGACACAGAACAGTCATTGTTTGAGGTAGTGAGACCACAGATGAAAAAGACCACACAGCATGTTATAGCTTCTTTATACGTTTCTTTATATTTTTCATACGTGTGACCATAAATAGGCAAAATGTAGTATTTCTTACTTGCTTATTTATCCATCACCAAAATATACCATACCTATAATTAATAAGGCCTACGTGACTCTGTTCTTTAAATATAAAACATTGCATGTAGAATGCTGAAGTCTGTAAGGAGCCAGAGTGTGAAGACACAAGCCACAAGGCCATCAGCAACTTCCTGCTAGTGTGCCTGGAGCTTCAGCTGACAAAACGGGTCGTGCCACATTAGACATCACAGATTCTCAGTGTGAAGTTATGATTTGTGGAATACTGAACAATACACGGTTGTTTTTTAGAAATAATAGTCACCATATTCAAATGTGTTTTTTATGCATTACTGGGGTCATATATTACCCATAAAATGATGCTTCCTGTGTAGTGGGATGCAAAATACCTAGAAAAATTAAAAAAAGAAGAATGAATCCATTTCACATCCAAGTGGTTTCAAATAGCATACAGAAAACATAACATCTTAAAGCCTAAAAGCTTTTCCCCTCATGTCCGACCTGATTTAGTTTGATTTAGTTTTGTTTGATGACTGTCGCAGTTTAGGGCTTGTTTAAAAGTCTGTTCCTCGTGTTCTTCCAAATGTGTCTTAAATTTCAGGTTGTAAACCCAATGAATTTGTATGATAAGAGCAGCTCAGGCCAGACTGCAGGTGGATCAGAATGGTTTAGACTGAACCTCTAAACCTCTCACAATATCAAATAATCTGCGTAATGTTCCAAGCTTCCCTCCTTCATTTTGGAGTGCACAAATACTGTGTAGAACAAACCATTAATCCTCTGGTGTGTCTCTGGACTCAGACAGGCTTATGACTTTGTGATCAAAAAGAAAAAAATACATTTAAAAAAAAGGACGTATGTATATGTCATTCCTAGGCTATTTGAGCATTAATTGCAAGCAGGCGGAGTAGGCCAGCGAGTCACAAAGAAGTGTGATGAAGGCATGTATGAAGTACAACAGTCATGGGACTTTATGCCTCTAGTATGTGTGTGCACGTTCATGTATGTAGTCATTCATGTCTCTGTGCTAACTCACAAAATGCTCAAGAGGCAGGAAAGCGACAGATTGGCCAGAGCCAATGATGACAGAAACAGAGAAATAGATAACTGAGGCCAGAGCAGTCCAGTGGTGCTGGAGCCTAACCCCCCCCTCCCCCTCTTCTCACAGTATAACCCCTAGCTGACACCGGTCTGCCCCTCTAAGCCTGCTTCTTCTAGACTTCCCTGGCCTGATGTTCTGGCAGCAGGCTCGGCTGGCTGAAAAATCAGCCAAGAACGAACAGCCTCACCACTCGCTTGCCAAATCAGCATCTCACAGTGACATGAAGAATATGAACGTTATGCCTATCAGGCACAGTGTATGATAGAAGTTAAAGGGTGAGCTACAGCATTTTAAATAAAATTATTAAGAGACTTTTTAAAGTACACTATCTTTTATTTGGTACGGTCACATGCTATAAGGAAAACTCTACAGGTGAGCCCATTGCAACAAGTGTTGTGCACTGAGGAATACTTTCACTGACAGCATGTGTAGCAAGCTGAGGACTATGGTATGCATGTCTGGCATGCCGTGCAGCAACAGGTGAGAAGGCACCTGCCACCTCACACAAACACCCTATAACCTTTTCTGACAGATCCCTTGTGTCTTGTGCTCATATCAAGCGATGTGACATTACCCCAACATAATTTACTTGATGCCTTGCCAGTGGGCGCATTGACAGATAAAACAGATAAATCAAGGGGGTGGGTTGTTGTTTCTAGGTATAGGTTTGTTCAAAAACCATGTATGTTTTGGTTCAGATGTGGTAGCTCTTTTCACATAAATGTACACACAACATTTAATGCCATAGTTAATAAAATGTTTGAAGCCAGTTTCTACATTAATGTAAACACCACGGATTAATTGGAGGCTAAACCTGCCTAAACCTGCTGTTTAGAGTTTTTTTATTTAGTGAGCGGTTTTCCCAGTTTCACATGGAGTTAAACCTTTATGATATCCATTTAGATTATACAATATAATAAGCAGTATTTCAGTAAGTCAAATGAAGACTGGCCTAACAAAACAACTAAATCCTAAAGGAGTGAAACCCATTGGGTAATTCGGCCTCTGCCTCTCCTAAAATAAGGACTTAAAGATGTTACTATTGATGCGTTCCTTCCTTTTAATATGGTACTAAGTTGCTCAACCACATAAACCTGATCTCCAAAACCCCAGGATCTAGTGTTCACCATCAAAACAACAGCTGAGACGCTTGTCAAACAGGTGGTAAGTGAAACCAGACCACTGAACAAATGGCCTCTGCTGTTCTATGCTTTCCTTTTTACAATTTCAGGTTTTTCGAAGCATCAGCATATTTTTCTGAACAGCTGGGTAAGCGGTCTATGAGGTGGTGCTAGTGTTTAATACTGAGGTGACATTTAAAAATCTAATAAATTAACATAAATCTGAGATCGGTAACTTCTGTATGTGCTCTAAAGGGGTAGAAGTAATGGTAAATGGACTTCACTTATATAGTGCTTTTCAACCTTAATGGTTCCCAAACTGCTTTTACATACTGGTCTCATTCATACACACGGCGATGTAGATGCTATGCAAGGTGTTGGCCTCCACCGGGAAGCAACTTGGGGTTCAGTGTCTTGCCCAAGAACATCATACAACAACATATAGACTGAACCAAGAGACTGCGAGAGAATATATATATACACACACACACACACACACAAACAATATGTTTACAAAGAACCTGAGTTTTCAATTTAAATGTATTATAAACATTTTTATTCTGTTCATGTTTTTTTCATTTATTGAAGTGTCACAGTTAAGGAAGGCCGTGTTAAGTTGCGTTAAATTGCCTTTTCTGGATTGGTTTTACATTACTTTGCATTTTGGCCACCACATTTAGGGGCTTAGTGGCCAGTGCGACCAGTACTTAAGAATATTAGCGTCTATCACAATAATGGATTTCCCACTCTACCTCCTAAGCCACAGCCGCCCTTTAATTAAATGAATTGTGTCCACCGTTGAATCAGCCACTCACATCTTGCCAACTAGAAAACTGGGATTTCACTTATATTGCTGATTTCACTGAGTGAATACACAAAGAGTGTATGAAATGCAACACTTCCCAGTGCACCCACTCAGTTATTTAACATTACTGGCATTGTCAACTTGGATACACGGTACTAGAAATGGTAACACTTTACTTTAAGTCCCCCTATTTAGCATTTATATAAATAAATGGTTTATAACCCACTATAATGTGTTTGTAAGTAGATATAAGCATTTATTATTATTTCAACTGTAACTCCTCCTGTGGGTACCTATAAGTGGTTGTATAAACAGATAATTCATGTTAATATAGTAAAACACAGTTGTAATACTATGAAACATGTAGTCATTAATTATTCAAGATCATTGTTCACACTGCTTATAAATGCTAAATGGGGGACTCAAAGCAATACCCTAAAATATTTTATGTTAGCAAAAAGAAACCAGGCAAAACCAGTAATTAGGTCCAGGGCTTCTACAGTAAAATTAATTCCCAGACTGTCAAAGCCTTTATCACCACATCCAAATTGTTACTCGAAATGCCAGGTGACAACAAACAAATATGACGATGGGATCATTTCAAATAATATTAAAAAATATTTTTGGTTTACATGATTGCATAGATGAAACACCAGATTATGTTGAAAGCATAGTCCTAACCATGACAACATTACTGTTAAATTTAAGCATTCTCCAAACTTTCAAGACTTTGTATGAATCCTGTAGGTCTGCGTTTACACTACAGGTCACGATTATCATAAAATAACATAATAACCCGTTTTCTTTTCCTGACCCACAATTCTTAATTCACAGATTAATAATTTTACCAAGTCAAGACATGGCCACACATGACTAGCAAGAGTTGTGAGAGATATCCTTGGCATATACTAAATAGTGATGTTTTTCCATTCAAGCTGCACGTGGTGCATCGTTAACTGATTTTAAATCACTGTCCACTAGGTAAGTTGGTGGTAAAAGTCTGTTGTGCTTCATCTTTAGGTTCCAGCTGCTTACTTCCTGTGTTGAGACTCCAGACTGCTGATAGTATTGTGTTGGGGTCAGGAAGAAAAGGAAACCAGTGACCGCCACTCCTTCAATAACAGGTTCAATGAGAACTGCAAAAAGACTGTGACAACAAAATGGGTCTTCCGAGGAAAACCATTTTACTGACAAAGCGTCATATTATCCAGACTTGGTGTTTGTAGTCAGCAGGAAAGACATGATTAATACCACAAGGTGGTCATTCCACATCAGCACTGCTGTTTTGCTTGTGAGTCACCTACAGAGCTGAGGCACACCTCAATGGGGCTCTGTCAAAAGCATTACATGTTGGTTCAAAATTTACTTTGAACAGCTCTTTTGAAGTGGTGAGTAGAAAGGTTGCTAGTTTTGGTGGGAATCAAGGTGTCAAACAGATGGAAGCAGGAGGAAAAAAGTGAGTAAGAAGCAGAGGAGTTTACTGAGTGGGAGAGAGGCCACACAGTTAACGTCCCACATCACATCATTTCACATGTCTCTCAAAACGTAGGTGGGGTGAGAAATTGGTAGATGGGCCAGATTAGACAGAGCAGATAGTGGACCAGAATTGCAAATAGCTGAAAACTCTTGTATGGCTAAATTGAAAACCTGATTGCTTACAGGATACAAGACATTGAGCCTAGGTGATATCATTTCCTGTTACTCTAAATATAACTTGTGTATATAAGTTCTCAGTGCACTGGTATAAGCACAAACAGCTTGCAGAGCATTCTGAATCATATACAGCTAATGACATGGTTTTAAATGTCCTTTACTGATTTATCACTAAAATGTCCTCTCTCTAAATGTACTGGATCTTCCCGCTGTGTTCGACCCATGTATGACCCACATAGCATTAAATGTGAAAGATTGATTCATTTTGAACATACACATTCTGCTGTATTTGTTTACCTTCTACCCATGTCACTGAGATGATGAGGAACAAGTCCTCTTTTACATACTTTTTCCTTGATCCATAATCAACTCTCTTTTGGCTTTATAGTCAATCTTAAACTGAGTGGCAGTCAGATTTAACAGAGGATTACAGTGTACAAGAGCAAAGTCAGAATGAAAGCCTGAGATTAAAAGGAGTCTGGCAGTAGTCAACTGACTGTAGGAGCCTGAAAACTCTGAGCGCAGCAAGTATTTAGTGTGTGCGTGCATGTATATATACAGTATATATATCTATATCTATCTATCTCAGTGGGGCAGACATCCTGAGCTGAAACCCGTAAGTGAAACTACATCAGGGTGTGAAAGGTTTACCGACTGTACAAAAGGACAGAAAGAGGTTTAACTGAAGTTATGAGGTTGGAAAGATGTCCTTCCATCCCGTTTCATCAAATTCTAAGATCTGATTAAATTGTTCATAGAGCATCTTCTTTATGGCTGGAACTCAAACCCTCTGCCCAAACTGCTGATGGCATGGCGAAAGGGGGAAACGACAGATGTTTGGTTCTTTTCTTTACCACTGGATGATTAGTCAATGCTTGCATGGTCAACCAAAGGATGCTCTGGCTCAGAGATCAGACAAGCTTGGGCAATGCACTCATTCACCCTGGTTAACATCACAGACTATGCTCCCATACCGTGCCTCTCCTATCATGCATCTGTGTCATTTATTATCAGTACGTATTATGAACCATCATCTGTCCTGCACAGGCTTAGATCACCAGCAGATAACACCTTATTTTGATGAGTTGTATAAGGAGGGTCCTTAAAACCTTTGCTTTTTGTATTACAATTTAAAAAGATCTAAAATTGAAAATTCTGAATGTTAAAGAACACAGTGCTACGTCAGCTGCGCCGTCTTCAACTCCGAACAGGTCTCAGGACTCACCTGTCAATCAAGGATCGGTTTTGAAAGTGACCAATCATAAGAAGGCCAGTCCCTCCCTTGGTATCCGCCCCCAGACTGTCAAAAGTATCCACATTCGAGCAGAATTCAGCTTCGCGAGCGTATGTCACACACAAAGAGGATGAGTTGAGAACTCATTGATTAGATATATATTGACATGACACACATTGTCATGTCATACAATACACGACATAAAGAGTCAGGTTAGAATAAAGAAACAAGGACTAGATTAGCTAGAGTAGTAAATAAGGGGCAGAAACACATGGTCTATATTTAACAGAACTCCCAAAACACACATCCTTTGATTTCTTATCTTCCTTCAGGAACAAATGTCTTCCCCATCCTGTTCTCCTCGGTTTTAATTGACTTCAGAAAACAATGGTGTGAAGTCAGGAGGATGTCAAGTTAAAGGGTCAATTTCACGAGATAGGATTTTCGGAGACACAAATGGCTGACACCCCGCAGGGGAGGTAGAGAGTACAGCGGATGATGGTGGGGGAAGTGGGGGAGGTTGACGCCATAGGACGGGAACTTAGTTGACACAAATGTTGATTGACAGCATGCAGGGGGAAGGGAGTACAGCAGGTGATAAAAGAAGAGGCAACCATGCATTCGGGAGTAATTTCATGAAATTTACTCGGGTTGACTGTATTGTTAAATCGTCAGTAAACTCTATTTCACTTTGAACTCTTTGGACTCAGTTGATTTTATTCTTAAAATTGACGTTTATTATAACTTGTGGAGCATTCCAAGTGTGGAGAAAAACTGAGGGACGTCTGGCCCGTTCCGAAGGTTTCTTCCATCACATAACTCTATTACCAAAACAATATACACCACCACAACCTAGTAATTGGTTCTTGTTCTGTCTATTTTAAATTGTGTCCCCCTCCCCCAAACTGTCTTCCCTGTAATTTATCAACAGAGCAATGAGGTCGGGTAGAGTTATTACATGTAAAGGAAGGTCTGAAGCGAAGCCTTGCTCTTCCGGAAGCAAGTGGTGTCACATTGGATTGTATAGTTACAGACCGTCACTATGAAGGTATAAAACACCTGAGCACCTGTGACAGTGAATTTGTAGTTGTAGAAAACCCCATAGAATTTTTTTCTCTCCCACAAATACGAATTCTTCATTGCAGGTGCATAAATCCTGCACTATGAATCACAAATCCTGCGCTACGGATCACAAATTAAGAATCTTCTCGATCAGACCTGCCCAACACTGCGGTTTTCCGGGTATCTATCGTATATTAACACAATTAATCTCATGTTATGTGCTTCGTCATGACCTGACATTCACCTGCAAAGACCCACCCTGAGCTGTCTTTGTTGTATGAATCAAAACAGAATAGAATATGGTCTGATCGCTATTATAAAAAGAAATCTGGTATTTTATTTTCATTTCAGGTTTGTTTTATGCGAAACGCATAATTTATTAATAAGGCAACCTTTTAAAACTTCCACTTAATCTACAGTCTGCAACAAAATCTCTGGCCGGATGATGTTTTACGGCCTGATTTAATAAACAGAAGAGAATATGAGAAATCGATGCACAGAGTTTAGTATAAGGGTGTATTTGATGACCGGATAGCAAGCTAACGGGACAGTGTTAGCTTGCTAACCTAAATAAGAAACCAGCGTAGCTTATTTAAAATATAATCAGCAGTATAATGGTGGGTGAGATCAGAAAACATCAGGTAGAAGCTCGATGCAAAGGGAATGACGAGACGAAGCTGGAGGCTTTTATTTTTTCCTCTTCTTCTTCGTGTTTGGGTGGCAGTTGGCATCCATGACGTTGCATTACCGCCACCTTCTGGTGACCCCTGTACTCTGCCCAGACTCTGCAAGTCACAAATCACTTCTGCTCCATTTTTGCTGATACATTTGGTGCAAAAGGCGCAGCCTGTGGAACACATGATTTGTGACTCGTAGCGACAGATTCACCACTTGTAGTTACTAGTGGTGTGTCGGTTGGGAACAAATCGGCTCTTAGAGCCGGCTCTTTGACGTGAACGACGGGAGCTGGCTCCGGATTGGGAGCCGATTTGTTCTTTGGTTTTTTTTCTCTCTTTTGTTCCTCTTCAAGTCGCAGGGGATTGGTCAATATGTGTGGCGTCATCTCTGTGTCCGTGCTGAGCAGAAGGGGGAGGAGCGGGAGTTGCACATAGCACATGAACAGATCAGGAGAGAAAGACAGCAGCGGCCACAGGGAGAGACAACAAAATGAGTGACAGCAGGAAACGGAGTAAAATCTGGAATAATTTCAGTTATATTGACCACACAATGGCAGAGTGTAGAGTCTGCAAGATAAAAATCTCATATCGAGCCGGCTCCACAAACAACCTGCACAGGCACATGAGAACTGTTCATTCATTCATTCATTCATGAATGTCCATCCATCAGTGATATTGGAAGGTAAAAGACAAGAAAGTTTTCCTGATAATAATGAAGGTGCCAGTGTGTCTACGGCAACTGTTGCTGCTGCTACAGTGTCTACTACATCATCCAGTACACCACTACAACCACGTAAACCTACAACCCAGAGCTCTATGAGCCAGTTTTTGCAAAGGTCTATGACCCCAGCAAGACACAATTGATGAAGAACTGGCTAAAATGATTGCACGTGATTTCCAACCATTTTCAGTTGTGGAAGACAAAGGATTCAGAAGGCTTACTCATGCACTCAATCAAATGTAACCCT
Organism: Gadopsis marmoratus; assembly: GCA_036023855.1. NCBI lineage: Eukaryota > Metazoa > Chordata > Actinopteri > Centrarchiformes > Percichthyidae > Gadopsis > Gadopsis marmoratus. The sequence goes on along the minus strand of JAVQJF010062580.1, from coordinate 4,305 downwards.
AACCCTCTCCCAAAAAATCATCCCAGACCTATATGATAGAGAATGTGCTTCACTGCATGAGAGGGTTAAAAAAGCCACAGCAGTTTGTCTAACAACTGACAGCTGGACATCCCGAACCACCACATCCTACTTGTCAGTAACGTGTCACTTTGTTGAAAATTACAAAATGGTGTCCTGTCTTCTGGATTGTTTTGAGTTTAGTGACAGGCACTCTTCTGAGAACTTAGCAGAGGAGCTGCTCAAAGTGACAAAAGAGTGGGACGTGGAAAACACAGTGGTTTGATGTGTTAGTGACAATGCAGCTAACATAACCAAAGCAATTAAAACCCTGAAATGGACCCACCACCCATGTCTTGCACACACAATTAACCTGTTTGTAAGAGATGCTCTAAAGGTGACGGCAATAGTGGAATTCTTCCACAGGAGCCACAGAGAAGCTCAAATCTACCCAACGACAGATGGGCATGCCTGAGCTGAAGCTCAAACAAGAATGTGTCACAAGGTGGAACTCCACCTTTCATATGCTAAAACGGATTCTGGAGTCCAAGGATGCAGTCATCTCGACCCTGGCTGTTATCAATGCACCGGTTGATCCTCTGAGCCAAGCGGAATGGGAAGTACTGCAGGAGGCATGCACTGCATTTGAGCAGGTCCACTGTGGAGATCAATGCAGACAGGTGCAGTGTACAAATGTTATCACATTATTATTATTATTATTATTATTATCATTAGTTGTTGTTGCATTATTGGTATGAAAAACAGATTCGACATGATGGAAATAATAATATACACTGCTAAATAAAACAAAGTATAATTTTAACACTTATTGTTTACTCTTTTTTCAGCTATGTTACAGCCTCCAAAATGTTAATCCTGTGCAAGGGTCTGCAGAGATTGACAGCTGAGCACCAGACCAGAGTAGCCACAGGGAAAGTGACAGAGTTAGTGGCTGCTCTCTGTGCATCCATGGACAGAAAGTTCCACAGAATTGAATACAACACTGTTCTCTCAGAAAGCACCCTTCTTGACCCAAGATTCAAGAAGCTGGCCTTTAATGACAACCGAGCAGTTGATGAAGCTCTTCAGAGAATAGCTGCATCAGCAGCAAGATCCAGCCAACCAGCTCCACTGCCAGGGGGCCAAGAGGGAGAAGAGGCAGCAGAAGACGAACAAGAGGAGCCACAAGCTTCTGCTGTTTGGAGGTTCTTTGAAGAGCGAGCAAGTGGAGACACTACAAGAAGGAAACCCTTCTTGTATCTCGCAATCTCGCAGATTCAATAATGGAAGTGAGATCCTACCTTGAGGAGCCCCTTTTCCAGAGAAGTGCAGACCCACTGAGCTGGTGGGAGACCAAGGCTTCAGTTTCCCCACATCTTACACATGTGATGGAGACTGCGCATTGTAGCAACATCAGTCCTTGGTTTTTCTCAATGCCAATCTTCACTAAAGACAAGTTAAAACTGTTATCTGGATGCTGATTTTTTTCTTTTTGTTTTACACATTTTAATTTATATTTTGTTGTGTGATTCTGTAAGCTTCTATGTTGTTTCACTTTAAATTGTTTAGTATTAAAAAGGTAAAAGTTAAAAATAGTTAAAAGTTCAATTGTAAATAGTTATATTTATTTTTTGTAGCACTCTGTAAAGTGTATAAATAAAGGCATATTTATATAATCAACATTTGATATAATGCATGTTTTTGCATTCATTTTGTGCATAATTTACATTATTGTTGGTAATAAATAAATTTAAGCAACAAAAAAATCTAAAGAGCCACCTGGGAGCCAAAAGAGCCGGCTCTTTTTAGTGAGCCGAGCCATAACAGCCGGTTCACTAAAAAGAGCCGGAATTCCCATCACTAGTAGTTACTGACTTGTGTTTGTGATAGAAATATCCAAGAAAAAAAAAATATATTTGTGAGAAAATATTCTACAGGTGTGACAAGACAAAAACTCAAGTTAGAAACCTTGGTGTTTTAATTGACTCAGATCTGAGTTTTTGTAGCCATATCAAGGCAAGTACTAAATTAGCATTTTGTCATCTTAAACAAATAGCAAGGCTTAAAGATTTTATGTCCAGACATGATTTAGAGGAATTGATTCATGCTTTTATTACCAGTAGAGTGGACTATTGTAATGGTCTATGGTCTGGTCTTCCTTAAAAAAAACAATAGACAACTTCAGATTATTCAAAATGCAGCTGCTAGATTTTTAACGAGAACAAAGAGATTTGAACACATTACTCCCATCTTAAAATCTTTACACTGGCTTCCTGTTAATTATAGAATTGGTTTTAAAGTATTGCTGCTAGTTTACAAATCCCAACCCACAGGTGCTGAATAGGATTGAAAAGTGGTTTTCTGCTGTGCAGGTGCTGACATGGCTTGTTTTCTCACCTGACCTCAACCCCATTGAGCACTTGTAGGTGCCTTGGATTACACAAGTGGGATAACATCCAGCAGCTGCAGATTTTCATATTAAATGTGAATCAGCAGCTAAAGCTCACTTTGTCATGTCTCTGATGTACAGAGGCCCATAATCAGCCCTGTAGAAATTCATTGTATTGCGCAGTGAAAAAGGGTTGAGGCAGGCGGGTTCCAGGCCTGGATGTTTCCCCATGCACTGTGGTGGGTCAGGAATCTGGTCACGTCTTCTTCTACATATATAAAACATTACATAGACTACTAAATTACATATGACAGTGATATAAAAACAAATGTGAGAACAAAGGGAAAAAGGTGATACTGTTTTGAGCACATATGTTTCCCACCTTTATTTCATGTACTCTCATCCACTATGGCCCCTTTTCTGCAATTGTATTATTTATATGGATGCAGTGATATAAACCACATAATTGTAACACTACCTGTCTCCCTGCACCACACATTCTTCACATCGGTGGGTATCCGGTTACAATGTCCACAAGTGCACCTGCAGAGAGGTAAACATCGGCTGAAATGGGAAATATAGTCTCCTGTTCATTTATTGAATTGAATCTATTAGGAAAGAATTCACTGTTAAGACTTGATCCACAGGCTGTCAAATATTTAGCAACGTCTGACTAAGTGAGGCAGCAACAGTGTTCAGGTCCACAGCAGCCAAATTTGCTGTGCTAGCTGTCCACCTGTCTAGATGACAAACCCATCATTCACTAACACATTACGTAATAAAATGAAAACACACTCTATTTACCACTCTGAAATGCCCTGCTGCCCTTTTGTAAAGTGTTGTTCCTGGTTGTCTTGCTCTGAATGATCTGATTCAGGCTCAATCCTGTAAGGTCTTGCCGATCCTGTCGCCATGTTCACCGTAGCCTTCTGAGCCACCGTAGCCTAAAGCCTTGTGAGTTGAGTTAGTCTGTGCTTAGCCAATCGGAGCATTTTCTAATAAATACAACACAGTTACAGGGATAGAAAAAGACCCTCAGAAAAGACGGAGATAATTAAATCAACACTACACTACTGCAAGTGTATGACAGATACACATAAATGGTACAAGATGTAACTATAACTGTTACAATATGGGACCTTCTACATATTTCTGTACAAAGCGAGGACCCTATTAATTTCTCTTATCTGCTTAGATTATCTGCTTGTTCATGGGCCTTTTCAAGAGCCCTATTATATTTCCAGTGAGAATATTAAATCAAATATGAATTCAACCTGTGAGCGTAGAGGGGTCCAAATGGTGTCCTCCCATTGGCAACAGAGGAGAACAGAAGATAAATGAGGCCTTTCTGTGGGTTTTGAGGTCTGCAGGTATGAGGTGCTTTGTCATCCCAATATTGAAAGTGAGTTTTGCAAGAGTTTGTGCCTTTTGGCCATGAAGGTGTATGCTGCCTTGTTTCACAACCCATTAAAATCAACAATTTGATTGACTGCCTGCTATTCATGCTGATATTGGAGTTCATACAAATTTCTAAAGCTTTGTGGAACTTATATTTTGAGAGATTTTATATTTTCGGTGGTACTTTTTGACCTTGTAAGGTAATAACATATACAATTTTAAGAAGAAATTACTATCGAACAACACACTTCCATAACCTCATTAATTATGCTTATTCCCTGTACTTTTCATATTTATTTCAATAAAGCGGCATGCTGTTTTCTTCCTCTGTGATCTGTAATGAGAAAACAGGACTGACTTTTTTCACCTACGTAACATTGCAAAAATCAGGCACATCTTGTCTCAGGAAGATGCAGAAAAATTAGTTCATGCATTTGTTACATCAAGGCTGGATTACTGTAACTCCCTATTATCAGGCAGCACCAATAAGTCCCTTAAGACTCTCCAGCTGATTCAAAATG
>JAVQJF010062579.1:0-22289 GCA_036023855.1 Gadopsis marmoratus | reverse complement strand
GGTACACGACCCCCCCCCCCCCCCCCTCGCCACATGTTCAAATGCAAGTGAAGTGCACACAAATAAAAGCTACCTTCCCTGCTGTCTCCCAGCCTCGCTCACCAGGAACACCTCTGGTCCTTGTATGATGGCATGATATAAAATCCAAGTTGCTATTTAATTCCCAAACCAAAGATTCTTTGAAATGCCAGACCTACACAGTGGCTTTTAAAATGTCCTCTTGATGGGTTTTATTAGAAACCTGCCTGTGTTTGGTGAAACGAGCAGAAAGGGCAAATGAAGATTAGCTTCTGAAGTGTAATTACGCTGTAGGTCACGTAGGTTTTGTTTTTTTTTTCTTTACGAGGTGAGTAATGGTCCTTTTTTCTGCAGCAATTTTCTCTCTTACCTCATGTCCTCTCTCTCCCTCTGTGCAGAAGCTGCAGCTGGTGTTGGCCCCCTTCAGCAGCTTCTTCCCGCTGTCGCTGGACGAGGGCTTGTTGGAGAAAACCACCTTACTGTCCCATTCCTTCCAGCAACTAGACCGCATCGACTCCCTTAGCGAGCAGATTGGCTTTCTGGAGGAGCGCCTCGGCACATGTGAGTGGCCACAGGCTGACCCTTTTGATTGTTTGTAGTTCCAACATTTAGTTGAACACAACCGGACGTTTGTGTCCCACAGAAGCAGGGGCAGTTTTCAAACATCTTCATAAAGATCAGAGATGATGCAAAAGCCCAAGTGTAACAAATGGACAAATTAAATGTATGACAGCACATAATAAAATCTTGTGCCTGTAATGCAATAACCTTTTTGGCTGTGACATAATAAGTTCAGTGAAATTATACATTTTCTTACATTTTAAGACTAAGAGTCTAAGAGTACTTTGGTTTGAGCTAGATGCTAACGGCACAACCCTAACTTCCATGTTTGAGCTTTGTAATTATGTTATGAACTTGATCACATTTTGTTTTATTACACCATGGGTTAATTATTACATTATGGGACTTCATGATCGTGAAGCTTCATCTATGGAAGCCTCAATTAGGATTGCAGTGGGATGCAATGAAATCAAAGCACGATTTCATTCAATTTTACCACCATAAAGTATGCGGTTGATTTAAAAACCTGTGGGCAATACATTGTAGTAACTCTGTCCGCTCTTCTCCCCCCGCAGGCTCTTGCCGGGAGAATTAGCCACTGAACACATTTCCAGACATCTCGTGTGAAGTTAATGGCACAAACCTGCCAGAGATTGTACACACCGACATGGCCGCCGTTTGTAGGAAAGGGAATGAAGAAACGGCCTCCGATCTCGTTACAGCCGTGAAGCGATCCTCGCACAAATCACCTGCGACTTCCACAATTCCCAACAGCTTCCATTTCTTTTTCTTGCTGGATTACTGTCAAGATTCTTGATTTTGTAACCGTACCTGTGGCAGGGACAGTGTCGATCATTATGTCATCCCTGTAACATCTGAATCAAACCCCCCCCTGTGGGGTCAAAGGTCACATTGGCCACTTTGTTTCTGTTTGTTTTGCATCAGTGCAGCTGTGTCCTCCGTTAGAGCCCAAAACTGTCCAGAGGCAGACATCAGTATTTATCTATTTAAGTTATGATTACTTCTATTACTTCTCTGTGCGCCAATAGATTTTTGTTTTTGTACCTGGTTTTGTAACATTTTGTAATAAAAACGTCTTAATCAAAAATGCCACGTGCTCATGAATATGAAAAGATTACCGAATGTTTGCAAAGACATTGTACACTGCTTATATAAGAGGATGAAGCTAACACAACATTGGACGTCTCCTTTTGACCGGTCCTTTTTATATGTACTGTTATCAGTGGTGGAGGAAGAATTAAGATGTTTTATTTACCGTAAGTAAAAGCATCGGTACCGCTTTATGGAAATTACAAGTAAAAGTCCTGCATCTAAAATTTTACTGTGTAAAAATACGTACATATCAAAGCACTCAGAGCTGGGATCGACTCCATGGCCCTACTACGTGGCTACCAACTCCATGTAGGTGGCCCCCTGCAGCCACCGAGTTTCACATTTCCACAAACCTCCAGATTCCTTAGTAAGCAAGTGTAGACTGAGAATATATGTAGCGTATGTTTACAAAGAACGTGAGTTTAATTTAAATGAATTATAAAATAATGTCTGTTCATTTATTGAGGTGTCATAGTTAAAGAAGTTAAGTGTTAAGTTGCCTTTTCTAGATTGTTTTTACATAACTTTACATTTTGGCGACCAAATTTAGGGGCTTGTGCTTAAAAACATTAGCGTCTATCCCTGGAGAGTGTATGACTTATAGAATTTCTTTCACCTATTAATTAATGTGTATGCAGCATTTTCATTTTAATGTTATGACAATCACATTGTGTTTAATTATTTCAACCTGTTTTGGGACTCAACCTACAAGAAAGCAATCAGATAAATGTAAAGTACCAGATTTCTCTCTGAAATGTTTTGACGTAGAAGTATAAAGTAGCAGCACCTCTAAAATGTTACTTTCCACCGCTGTCTGCAATATAAATCACAGAGGAAGGCAAAACAGGCATTTCAGAACACCAAACCACTTAAGAATGAAAGAAAAAAAATGAATTAATTTTTATTTATTCTTTTGCAAGGCATTCACGTTTACCCAGAACAGGTGAAATGAAGAACACTACATCATCAGTACTAACCAGATAGTATAATGGGCATCTCTATACCATGTGTGCATATTTACACACAAATACAGTAAGGGACCACACACAGACAAGGCTCTGCAGGATGTCAGCTGTTTCTTGTAATCAGCTAAAGCTACCACCAAATTACACTTTTAATAGCTTTGGTGAAAACCAGAGAAAACTTGGAAGTCCTTTTTATTTTTCCACCTAAACGCAGCATTAAAAAAGTGCTTTATTAAGGTTCAGAATACTTTGAATCCCCCCCCCCAAGCTCCGATATCTTACATACCAGTTTGTAAACAACTGCCCAAAAATGTCAACCAGCAGGGTTTTTGCAGAACCTGTTAGCCACCTCTTCAAGCTCATGACAAAAGCTTACAGTTCAAACATTTGTATTACAAAATAACTGAGAACTCAACAGGAAATCAATGGACAAAAAACACTGCATTAGCAAAATGTATATGGTATAGTTCATATTTTGGAAGAAATAAATTTGGTAGAGTACTTTATAACATTCAAACTACTTGCTGCAAAAGGTAAAATTGGCTCTTACAGAAAAAGAGAAAAAAAAGGCAAATATATTCAAACTATGAAAGAAAACAAACACGATGTGATCAATTATTATTACTGTAGTCGGGGTGTATAATTCCATACAAACTAAAACTACCGTTGCGCTCAGCTATGAACAGCAGGGTACAGGCTCAGTACAAAAGTCTTAATAAACCACAACATGATCCCATCACAAGGTCTGTGTGCAGTCAGTCTTAATTGAGCATTTAAAGTGGTCAGATACATGTCCTAGATTTGATGCCAACTGTGTGCAAGACAGCGTCCCACTGTAAATACAGTAACTTTAAAGAATAATATGATAAGAATGCAATTAACAGTACACACATGTCCTGAATGCTGAAATGCATTCTCAGATGGCGTCCGATGGGCAAAAAAAAAGAAAAAGAAAGGGCGAAATAAGTGACTTCACAAACCGTGTAAAAGGCAGTGAGCAATGTGAAATTTAAGACCTGGATGCAAACTAAAAACAGTTCAGTCAGTTCTATCTGGTTAGAAGTCAGTCAGCACACAGTGTTAGTAATGAGGGAATCTTCAAGTTAATAAGAACAAATACAAGAAATGCTTGAGATCTAAATAATTTCACAATTACACACACGTTTCCTCCAGCAAGAACTGCCTTACATCATTGGTAAAAGGTAAATCAGTCAGGTGATGACAGATCACGCAGGTCATAGTGAGATAACAATGGACCATGGCACAGCAGGTAGCTTGTACTTTTGAACTGTAATGCGAAAACAGTTTGACATTGCACGACATGAAATCACCTTTTTTGTTGTTTGACACATTTTAAAATAGTTTCACTTGTGAGATCCGTCCGAGGAGCAAAAAAAACAAAAAACAAACATGTTATTGCTTCTAAAAAAAAAAAAAAACAACCCCAAAAACAAGATTAACTGATGTAGAAATAAATAGAAAACAAAAACACAGAATGCAGCGAGAAGACACTTGCTGCGCAATGCTGCAAGCAGGTTATTTCTACGCTTTTGGAAACAATGCACAACATTGAAACTGATCAGTCCGTTAAATCAGTACAGATGATATTGTTTTACACTGCATCTCTGTATTTAACCTTGAATTCCTTGCTTTCTGACATCATGAAGTATATCATGGAGCTATTGGTCATTCAGTTGAAGAGCCAATATGGATTATAGAGTTGAATTCATAGCAACAGGACTTGAGAAGTCCACGGTCGCCCAGTGTGTCGACCTCTCCCCTCTGCCGCTTGTGGAGACCCCGCTCCTTTTGTCTTTAGGGAAGAGACTGGAATGCAGAAAGGGGGAGAAACGCAATCAAAAGGAAAGGAAGGAAGGAGATGGATGTGTGTGTGAGCATCCAAAGATAACTAAAAACAAAGGCAGCACGAGAGGAACATGAATATCCTTTCGACTTTTATGAACAGAAAAGAGAAAATGCCAAGAAAGAAGTACATAATGGTGATAAAGTAAGACTATGACTAAGTCAGGCTTCCAAAGCCAAAGAATAAAGCAACGATGAAGGTGGACAGATCCATCCAAAAGGCATGCATGAAGAGCGACACACATCCATACTGTTCGGCCTGCCGTCCGTCACTCCGCTCACGGCGTGCAGAGCAGCCCTGCCGCTGCCGCTGCAGACACAGTGAGGGTCGGGACTGGCTGTGCTGTATGGTCAGGCCGGAGGCGGACTGCACCAGGCGTCAGCTAGACAAGAGGAGATGTCATGACAAGTAGACCTGTGTCATGTTTTGTCCCTGGCCAGGTGATGGGACAACCTGGGGAGAGCGGGGAGGGCTGGGGGAGGAGTCGGTCTCAGACGGGGACATAGCAGAAAAAAGGAGCTGGGAGTATGGTAAATGTTCAGTGCCTCGACGGCCCGTTGCTCTGGGTTACGGAGTCGGAGACGTTCAGGAAGGCAGAGCGCATCAGGTTGAAGGATTTGTCAGAGAGGGACGATACGTCCTCCGACGTCATCCCCTTTGTCTCAATCTTTGGAAGGATCGTCAATCTGATGGTCCCTGCAGAAGCACACAACTGGACGGTCAGAAGTCTCACCAAGCAGCTTTTTGCAAAGAGATTCAGATGGCATGCACAATAAGAACTGCTCACAGCAGAAGAAATGAGGACAATTGAGAACAACCAAGCCGAGTTACCTGATTTGAACTGCTTTTCTTTCCGTAGGTAGAAGTTGCTGTAGGAGGAGAAAACGATTGGTATGATGGGCACCTAAAAAACAAGAGGAAGCAATCAAGAGAGGACCCAAAATGTCTATCATCACCTCTTAATGTCCCTGCACACAAATCTAAAGTAATCCGACTCCCAAGCTTCACATTTGACCATTTCCATTCTCCTACGTGAGCCCAAAGATGACAGAGAGCATGTGATGCTGGTCCAGTCGAGCACTTCTGTCTCTCGCGCACAAAATCAGCACGACACTAGCAATCTCCACCTCCTCCACTGGTACTAATAGAGGCCGAGTTGCTCTCTCAAAGCCCCCCGAGTGGCCCTTCCAACACGGCTGGCTGATCCAAACGTGGCTCCCCCTGGGGGCTGTCCCGCTTCCACTCAATCTGGCCGGCTGGGCACAAATGGAGGAGAGGCTGCGCTGTAACTCAGCAGACGCAAACACAGAGAGATGGAAATAGTCCATGCTCGCACAGAGACAGTCTCAAGAGTACAGCGAAGCCAACAGGGAACACCAAAATACAGATTGTATTCGAGTATAGAACACGCAAACACTATCTGTGTAACATATAAGCGCATATAAATAGAGCCCTTATAGAAAACGCTGATGGGTTTGTTAACAAGGAGCAGCAGGGCTTTATTTTTGTAGCCTCTCTCAGCCTCAGTGCATATCTGAACCAAACTGATAGTAATCTTTAGCAGCAAGTAAGAAAAAACAGGCTCACACACACACTGCCACATTTTTTTCCTGGGGTGACCAAGTTGTGGTTTCTGGCTAGATCTCATTCACCAAATGTTTTTATTTTTTTAATTCATCCCACCTGTCTGACCCCGGAGTGTGTGCTGCGAAACACCGACTCAACAACAGAGACCTCCCACCTGCATGCAGAGATGCAGAGATAAAGCTCATGAAAGCGCACACAGCTATAATGTTGCCTTGTGCCATATATGGTGGCTAGCTCCCCCATGTGTCTGGATTCAGCACATAGCTGGCAACATTACCTGGCTTTCTCTTTGGAGACAAACATTGGCAGACGTCTCCTGGAATACAGCCAGTATCATCACAGCCCTTTAATCCCGCAGGGTTAAGTGAATGAACAGGATGAGGGTGTGCATTACAGCACGTGAAACGCTGACTTTAATTTGAAGATAGGATCATTTAGATATGCTCTACTCAGTACACAGAAGCCCCCCGAAATAAAGTGAATTTTAAGGAGATAAGGGAGAAAAAGTACATACTTGTGCTTGCACCGCCAGGTGGAAAGCTCCTTTTTTGAAGGGCAGCATTTCACCATTCTGGTTTCGCGTTCCCTCTGGGAACACCCACAGACGAATCTGTGGAGGTGAAAGGACAAGGGGTCGAAAGAGAAAATGGAGATTGAATCATCCCACGTTGTCCCCAAAGTGTCAAAAACCAGGAACATGTGGCAAAACGCAAAAAAACAAAGAAAACCAGAAATAACCACGTCAAATTTTCTACCCTTACAAACAAAAAGCAAGATGTGCTTGGTTCTTCTTCGGGGGTGTAAAGACTGTAAACCATTTTCATCACTGAAACTCATACACTCCTTCCACAGCCACAGAAAAACTGTATGCTACGTCAACAAGGGGCCGATTACCTGGTCGTCCAACATGGTTTTGGCAGCGTCGGCCATGACACTCTTGGCATCGCTCGTCTTCTTGCGGTTGATGAAGACTATGCCGCCCAGCCAGCAGATGATACCTACTGTGCCGGCGTAGATCAGCTCCTTCTTGGCAATCATGGTGCAGCGGTCGGGTAAGATCTCCATCAGGCCTGAGAAACAGAGTGGTAAGGCGCTTACTCATCGGGATGCAGAATTGTATTTTCAACAATGTGCCGAAAATGAGACTCAACTAAAATGAAGCTTAGTTCTCTAGCATATCCTCCTGAGAACAGACGGGGAAAAAAATAATCTTCCATTTTAACTTTTTTTGTCCCTGCATAAAATCAATTTTCCCCTCATTCCACCCAAACACATGACAAATCATTGGAAATGCCAGGATGTCCTCTATTTAGCACACCGGGACTCAGTAGGGTAGCTCAAATGAGTAATCAGATACAGACCAAAAACCAATGTCCACTACAGAGGACATAAATGAATAGGCTGGGTCTCAGGAGGTTACGAATTAAAAGTAGCAGCAAAGGAAAGACATTGAAGTGCGTGTAATATGAGAATAATCCCAAATTTCTCTTGAAGAATTCCTAAATAACAAATCCTAGAAACACCATCTAAAATGGTGACTAAAACTAGTGCTACAGAATTCCAAATGGGATTCACCCTTTTGATATTGCCTCCATAATTTATCTTCTAACAAGGTAGAGAAGTGTGGACAGAATACATTTTTATTTTGTTGACATTAAATTTAAAACTTAATTATGAGTAAGTCTGACAAATAAAACATTGATAGAAGATCCTAATAACCAGTTTGTTTGCTTTACCACTGGCCATCAAACCTGAATTCCATAAATGTGATGTATTTTCCACTGAACATTTGAAGAGAAAAATCAAACCTAGCATACAACCGAGACACCTTGAATTACGGTGTCTCTACAGAGGGATGATAAACAACGTCTCTAACATACAGTAGCAAAACAAACGACTTAATCCATGGGCTCAGTTGGGATAAACTTTGGCCTTTCATCTTATCTCCTGATGGCCTTGTCAAAACTTGGATATCACCAGGTATAAAATCTGCTGATGTTCATGTGGCGTTGGAAATGACATTTCACTTTATTGATGGGAGTTATCTCCATGAATAGCGTCTTCATGATGATAAAAATCAGACGTTTGATTAACCTTCGTGCAAAGGCAGCTGGTGCAGAAGATAGATCAGTGTAATATGTCAAAACACACGCAATATTAGAGAAAGGAAGTCAGTGTGTGTGTGAATTAAAAGGATGGCCAACGGCAGAGCAAGTAGATATTAAAAAGGCGAGAAACACGCAGCAGACAGAACCAAAATCACACTGAGTGCTTGAAGCCCTTCATGTGGAGGTGAGGGATCTTGGATCCTTTCGGTCGTGTCAGCGCTAGGATAAGGTGTAGCAGGTTGGCACGGCAACCTCGGACGCCAAATTAGTCTCGTGCTGGGTTTTCTCATCGCTAATTAGACGCCTCGTTCTCCCCCTGCTGTCACTACCCTGGCCTCCAGCCTGCCCTCATCACTCATCGGTGCTGACAGACACTCCCTCCCAGGCACCGATTGAGCGAAAACATACCTCGGCGAAGTTAGTGCCCTCAACACTCCGACTTAAGACCAAGAGGAATGAGGCAATGCTAACAAGAGGCACACGTGCAAAGTCATAGACAAACACGAGAAAGTGAATCAGAAGCTCGAAGACGGAAACAACAAAGAAAACGTTTCCACGACATGCTCTTAGTCTACACCGAGAGGGTCCTGTGAGGCCAGTGATGTATGAATCTCTTATTGCTGCACGTAGTGATCAGTGTGCTATTCTATGGCCGACTGTGCCAAATAAAAGCTAAAAACTACATGTTAATCATTTCTGTGGTTGCGTGGTACTCTGCTGCTATTCATTTCGCCAAACAGCCTTTGTCAGCACAAATCTGGTATAATCTTACATGCGTCCCAGTTTTAGCGGGACTACTGTCCTAACCTACACAGCAATCTGTCTTGGCGACCAAATACAGGAAAGGTGTTTCTTCCTAAAATAAGAAGGATGTTTGGATGTGATACACCCGACAGGCCTCAACATGTTATTCATGTAAGTTGTAGCCCAGGTGTGAGCTGTCTGTGCTGACTCTCCCTTACTGAATCGGGAGAGGTTTTAAGTCCTGGCGGGTATGCAGGGTGGCACCAATGTTGTCATTCGAGTCTGTTCTTGTATTGTTTGGTGGCCGAGACAAACTAGACTGTGACTAACGGTCAGTGTACACAGGATCCCACTGCGTCGCATTCCGGCCCCCCCCCCTCGCAGTTTCCGGACAGACAGTCCTGCTCTCTGTGATCGGCAACGTTCAGCATTCAGCAGTCGTTACCAAGCTGCTGAGTTGCAAATAAAAATCGGTGTGTTATGATCGTGACGTCTTCAGACAAAACTAAAAATTAAAAAAAAAAAGAAAAACACAGTTTAACAGCTGTGCTTTGAGATTGGCTATAGTGACAGAGGGTTCGTACAGCTTTTTAAGAGTAAAATTCAAGCACTTTCAAGGTACGTTGACCCAAAACTCCCACATTCTCGAAGCCGTTATCGTCACGTCTAAATTATTACTATAAATGTCAGGAGACAAACAAATATGATGGGATCTTTTCATTTTAAATATCAAAACGATGTTTCGTTTACATGAATGATTACACACACGACACAAGTCAGCTGTCGCCCCTCATTTCCCCCCCCGATAGCTCTGAAATGCATACTGTCTTGGCAAGAGTCACCTAGCCAGGTTTTCGTGAAGCACGGGGCGGCAAAGATGGATTTATACCTGAGCAGTAGGAGCTTGTCCGTGTCATTGGCCAGGGAGTGGAGATTCGCCACATGTATACTTGGGAGCGCCTTCAGAAATCCTCAACTGTTGGAGCTTAAGCAGCGCAACAGTACACCTCTTTCATCTGGGGTCCTGCATCTACTGCTGCTCCTTCAACTAAAGTGTCCAGAAAACTCCCAGCGGGAGTCAAATGTGGGGTCAAAAGTACAACACTTCTCCCCTGGTAAATCTAATCTTATAATTATTATTATTATAGAAGAAGAGAGACAAACACTAAGACTAACAAAAACGACCATCCTTCATCGTGAATCATTATTAAAGTGAGCCAACAAAATATTTCAGTCAGGACTGGTTGCATCTTGAGGGAATGAAAAGGAGTGGTTGTTTTCCTGTCTCTCTCTCTCTCTTCCCCTCCCCCCCATCCTCTCCTCTTTACAGGGGTGATTGCTAATTGATCGTCACCTGTGGTTAAACGGCTCCGGGGTGTGTCGTCGCCCTACAGACCAATCAGCTGAGAGAGCGTGGAGGAATAAAGAGGAGGGAGACCTGGGTGAAGGGAGAAGCATCTTCATTCTAGTGGAGAACGTTGTTGTGACCCGATGTCTTTAAGAAACTGCTGACAGGTGTGGTGGGATCGCTGGTCTAGGCAAGTTGGGGGCACCCTCAACATTGCATACGGGTAGCCCTGTCAGTGTTGGAAACATTAGGTAAGTGGGTGGTGCCATCCCTGTATCGTGTTGGTACGCCCTTCTTTAGTTTAGCTGGATAGTCTTTTGTTTGTGTTCTGTTTTAGATTTGGTGGGATTCTGTTTTGTTGCTTGTATTTTATTTGGCATCCACCCGGTGTCCAGCCCTCCACCACATGTTGTCTTATTATATTGGTATTGATTACGCTATACATGACAAAGCAGTAATAAAACAACCTGTTGCTGCAGTTTTGTCATCCGCTTCTTGTATTGTCGCAGAATACTCCTGGCTTTAATGGGGGACAGACAGCCTCACTTTCAAAACCCGATTAAAGCATTTAATTATGCAGGAAAACATTTAAAAACAAGTTCCAATGTTGGCTACATAAACATCTGATATTTCAGTGTTTACCTTCAGTGTCGAGGGTCTTGCAGCTTTCACATACATAATGTAGGAAGAGCAATCATAGCCTTTTTGCACATAGTCCCTCCAGTGTTTGAATAGTGCAGCCTGACAGTAAGGTCACAGACTAGAGATGTTTACACCCTCAAATTAAAGCTGAAAGTCGGCCCTTAGATCCAGATCTCGGCACTTTAAAAGTCACTGCCCAAATATGTATAGGCTGCAGGCCAAAGAGGGAAAATTACATCCGTCATTTTGAGAGCAAAATGAAGGTCAAAGAAATACATCTTCATACATAAAGGCAGTAGAGCACCCACCCAAAACATCCAGGGAGCTCTGGTGGTTGGAGATGATGACATAGGGTCCCTCTGTCTGCAGATGCTCCCACCCGATCACGTCAAATCGAAGACCCAGGAAATACTTCACATGACGAACCATGAAGCGGATAATCCTGAGGGGGGAAAAAGGTTAATTACAGTCCTGGATAAGTATACGTTACCGTTCACAGTCATACGAGTGCAGTATGGAGGCTGCACTTTATTAGCCAGAAAGCTACGTCAAAAGGTTGGCGGTAACAGTGGAATGTATAAAGCCTATTAAATACTAGGGTATTGGTGTATTGTAAGGATGCCAGCTCGGATATTTAAGGCAAGGCAGGATTTGATTTCTTGTGAAACAAGTGAAAACGCCAATTATCTTTTCACACACTTCAAGTCGATGTCAAATGTCTCTTTATTTCAACCAATAGTTCTATAAGATTACTATCGTATGTCAATACGAAAATTCTCTGAATTTGCTGACTTCACGAGGATGTAGTCTGACTTAAAGCGGTTGTCGGGTGCAGTCAACGATACAGTAAGATGCATTCAGGTCAACAGCCAGCTGTCTACAGTGTGAAGGGAAGGTTTCCTGCGTCATGTTAGTCAGCGCACTCGGAGCAGGCACGACGCTTCGCCAGTTCACAGCTGAGACTTTCTCCATTTAAAATCCACCATGATTATGATAAGGGAGCATAGACGTGTTCTGTACTGATTATCTGTCCAGCCAGGTGTAAACTTCCTGTGCCATTTGCAGGTAGTGTGCAGTGATTTTTCAGGGCTTGTTTGCCTACAATGGCAACGGCTCATTGAGTGACACCCAGATTACACACAGTTATGTGATTTAGTGATTTTAAATGTTCCTAAACCTGGTAAGATATTTTTCCACACTGACGTTGACAGTTTCTGTTCTGGGTTTATCTTTTGGGACTTATAAAACTCAACCTTTGTAGAGACAAAGAAGATAACAGCCCTGAACTCTGTTAAGACATACCCATGGTGACCTCTGGCCCGACTTGGATGTTTTTCATAAATCAACCACCTCCAGGGTCACAGACTCGTGTCACAATCTGATGACGCAGGCTCACACGCTTTTACAGCAAATGGGATCACTCACTTCCTTGATATTTTCTTTTCCACCCCTGCAAAACTTTCAAAAGCCTGCCTTGTTCTCAATCAATACTGTTTTCTCACCTCAAACGCACCGAGTGTGGCTGCCAATTTTACCTGAAATCGGGTGTTGATGTGGAAAAAGAGCCTTGGCCTTTATGTCCAGGCCAAGTCCACACGACAATCAGCCACTTGGCTCTCCATTCCTACCCGTTACCTGATCATCGTTCGATTGGGACGAACCTCCAAAGCCAGCAACAAAACTGCTGTTAAACTGCTTTATCTGTAAAATTAAAAGCCATTTGAACTGTGAACAAGGGGATTTGCGTAAATGAAGAGTGCATTGCAAGTCTGTGCTGAACCCAACGCGATCGTTCTCTCGCCTAATTTTCCCCAGGAAAGAAATTAACCTAAAAATAACTGAATACCCCTAAAGAAATAAACTGTGTTCTGTTCCTTCTATTCTGTACCCTATAGGTCTCGAGTGAATTGAGAAAGGCTTTAGTTGGCATGACACACCAACAACTTGAATGACCTTCCCTCTCGGGGGGGAACAACGGAGTCGCTCCCCATCTTCTGTCTCAGCCAGAGAAATCATCGCTTCAAATACCTCATATATCCCTTCCTCTTCAGTAAGTCACATCCGCTCAAATGTCTCTCTCCTTTTGTTGTCCTAATATGCCCCCCCCCCCCCATTTTAAAAATGCCTTACAACAATCTCGGACTTTGCTTTCATATCCCAGATCCAAGCTTGCAGCCTTGAACTAATCTGAAATTAGAGTGTCAGGTAACCTAGAAAAGCTACATGCTTATAAACTGTTAAATATTAAAGTCAATATGTGAAATATGAAGAATTCCAGCTTTAACACACAATGTATGCTGCTACCCCACAAAATGTTGGAAATGATGTGCTCTGTTTGACTCTAGTGTACATCAGTGATGATACAATAATCCAATATTCTGTTCCGAAAGAACATTAAATGATCATTACTGTGGTTACACTCAATGTACTTATGGGACTGAAAACGGCAAAGCCACTTAGCCTTTACTTCACTGGGATGACAGAGCTGATTTCATGTTTTTTTTTTTTTTAAACCCATCTACTGAGGATGGGAAGACCAAAGAGCATTTACTGGACATAAACACTCTTCTGGAAAGGCAGCTGAACTGGGATTTGCAGTTTTATATTTCACTGTTTGGTCCCATGAGTCTGACTTGTCACAAACAAACAAATCCCTCAATCATTGTTTTCTTGTTTACATGTAATATCATTGTCCTATTTAGATGTTGCTGAAACAATCCCCTAAAAGAGTGCGTGCCGCCTTCGGGATTTAGGGATGCTCTTAATAACTACCAATGACTTGACTGGCATATAACAATACTACATTTTATTGTCGCCCCTTAATTATTTTCTAATTAGCCTTTATATTTTTATATATATATTTCTGTTTTCACTACTTGTAAGACGTGCTAGGTAATGATGAACCAAATCAAAAGAGATTTGGATTATTATATCAAAAACTCAAGCTCACAACTGTTCCTATAGTCAAAGACACGAGAAAGCTCTTGAACTTATCACTTGCGTTCATTATCTTGTGACACTACCTAATGTGAATCATCTCTCACTGCTGGCTCACCTGAAGCTAAGCTTGCCTTGCACATACGTTTGATTGCTATAGTAGTACAACAATGTTCACCTTTAAACCCCGAAAGGCAGTCTTTGGGTTATCTTTCAACACAGCAGTACACAGATAACAAGCTCAGTCTAGTCTAGTGCAAAAGCAACTAGTTATGCAATGACTCGGCGAGCGCTGCAGCAATTGTACGATTGTTCAAGGGTAATGAAATGGCCTTGGTTGGATTCTTTTTATGGCCGATCCATTAAGCTCCTCATCTGATTCGTTTCATCATCAGTCTCTAAAATAGGTTCTTGTAGCTACAGAGTATGATGACACTTAGGCTGACCCGTTACCCACATAGATTCAATACAACCTGGCTGCTCACGGGGTAAAAAAAAAAAAAAGGTGAGCCTGACCCGTTCCGGCAAACAAAGATACCAGTGCTGCAGCCAATTCAGGTGCTAAAGGTCAGAAGGTTGTTCAGGACAGGGACACGGTAACAGGATCTGAATGACAAAGCAGAGGATTCATTCATTCAGAAAGTCGGACAACAAAATGAATAGTTTAAACTAAGCATGCTTGGAATCAGTCACCCAACGACCTAAGTGACCACATAATTGCTTAGTCAAACAGGCAGTAACACTAGTAGCCTCCCGCGGACATCAAACACCATTACACGGTAGGGAACCTGATCTCAAGCCTCTGTCCTTTCTGTTGTCATGAGGTCCAAACCCCAAAAATCAATCAAAAACTGACAAAAGGGGGTTTCAGAAAATGCATGCACAACATTAACAGTGACTAGTTATATGGATGCTTTTGACTGAAGGCCTGTTCTGGCCCACCATAGTTTTACTGTGTTACATTCAAGTCCTCCAAGTCAGCTGTGCAGCAAGAAGTCAACCCCAGAATTCAGGCCTTTGTGCATCCATCTGGCAGAGAATGTCCGTGTCAGACTGCTCTGTCTGTCCTTGATGAATCGCAGAGCTCTTCCTGCCAGAGCTGGCTATCTATGCGTGTCAAAAACGTGCATCCAAATCCACCTCTATTCACTCGCCGAGAAAGACCTGACCCCCCCCAACTCAGTCGCTTTGTCACAGTCAACAGGTCCAGATAACCTTTGAGCTGACAGAATGGTACACGGGTGCAACATGACACCACCACGGCTAACAGTTATTCCTAGAGCAGCGAGGCGGTCGAGTCTGCTGGAGTCCAACTGACAGGGCTGCTGTCAGATCAGGGCCACGTGAGGATGCACTGAGGATGGGCCTCATATCTAGTATTCAGTAACCCAACTCTAATCGGGGAGACCTTGCTATCTGGCATCCGACTCTTCAAGGTAATTACTGGAACGCAGTCATTTGTGTTCAGTAATCCATCCTCGCCGTCTAGGTTTAACCACCACAACAAAAACACCCATGCTACAAAGTTGACACTGACAACGAAGGCGTACTACATTTCCATCCTAAAACGTATCAGTTGACCGGGTGTGTGTGTGTGTGTCCAGTATAAAATAACAGAAGTTAAGGTCATGGGGTCACAGAGTCACTATCCACACCTACTGTATGTAGCTGGCTCTTAGAGAGGCTGTAGAGGTTGTTAGGTCTTGTTTTAGACCACATTCACTGTGAAGTTGTTCCTACTATTCAGGCTCCAGCATGCACGAGAAGAGGCGGTGGACAGGATGTGACAAACACACCACCACCGACCGCAACAGCTCGTTTCAAACACCGTCAACAAAAAACAGAACGTAAAAAAAAAAAAACAACCCAAAACGCTTCACGTGGACAGGATTATCTGTTGCACATTTAGGGTTTTAAAGGCGTTCACGTCACGCCGACACACAGTTGCATGATCAAAAAGACCGTTTAACCGCTTTAGCCAGCGTGATGTCCGATACCAGAACTGGCAACACAGTTGCAGCCTGGTGATGTTCAGCGGCCGGACTTGTGTTCCGAGGAGGCGTCCAACAGAGTGAGGACAGCTACCGTTGTCTGAAAGGTTAGCGTTGCTTTCGCTGAGCCCTAAATGAGCTAAACGCGAGCCCCAACGCTGGACGTTAATGTTAGCATTGTTGTTTTCAGCTACTGCCAATGTGTCATGAGGGGAGGGGGCTAATGTTAGCATATGCGTGATCATAAATGCATCAAGTGTATCATTGTTTTTATGTTTTCCCCTTAAATGTCAGACAAGTTGGCAGGCTGTCCGTTGCAGCGCTGCTGTGTTAGCGCGACCCGTCGCCGGCCAACGTTGTTGGCAAGCGCAGTCTGCACGCTTAGCACCCAACAAGCTAAGCTAGCGTCGGCTAGCGTCGGCTAGCTGTCAGGCGGCGCTGCGGGCGACGTGCCGACAGACTCACCTCATGTTCTCGACGTCTCTGCCGCCGCTCTTCAGCACGCACAGGGGGATCGTGATCAGGCCCAGGCACATCATCCAGCCGACGTAGAAGGACTTCTTGAAATAGAAAACAAACGCGCCGCTCGTCCACATCAGGAGCGGCAGCAGCAGCAGCAGCAGCGGCGGCACCATCCATAGCACGTCCATGGCGCGAGCCGCCGGCTGCGACGCGCGCGGTTCGGACGAGGAAGCCGCGAAAAAAAACAAAAAGCAAGAGAGGAAGGGAAGCACCGCGACCCCCCCCCCCCCGGGACCAGCGTCACACAGCCAGGCGCCTGTCTCCGGCCGCTGAAAACCAACGCGCACCGTCGCTCATCTGTTGCTAAATAGCATCGTGAGGTGGAGTCAAGTCCGTCGTCGGCTGTTGGGGGGGGGGGGTTTCGTTTTTTTTCTATTTCCGGTTGCTGGACCACTCGGGTGCGACGTCGCAAAGCAACACGCTAGCAAAATAAATAAATAACAAAAAAAAAAAAAAGTTTGTTTTTAAATCGCATAACGAGATTCAACTAGGAATCTGTATAAACGGTCGAAGTTCGCCCGGTTCAACATCGGTTTTGTCCACAGGCGGCGCTCCGGCGCGAGTTGCGCGTGGCCAAACATCCGGCTGTCGGTCTGCTGCAAATGGGCCTCAGCGGATCCGCTCTCTCCTCAGACGGAGCCTGGTCCGACGGCCGATCGCAGCCCAACACGTATAATTGGATTAGCGGCGGTAATCCAGATCTCTGGCTATAATCTGACACCGTCCAGTAGCCGTCACCGTGGAGATACAGTCACGTGGGAGCGATCTCCTTGACGTGATCTTGGAAGATTAGGGTCTTCAGTGATCATCGGCCGTTAATCCTGATTTAGTGTGTGCCGTGATCCCAGTGACTGTCCGACTCTAAACTTGGCGTCCAACAGACAGCACCATTGCTGCCTAACTTGCACTTTGTAAAATGCACAGAAGCAAAGGACAACATTCAGTGTGTGTGTGTGTGTGTGTGTGTGTGACCAGAATACAAACCCCAGACTCAAAACAAGTGTTATTAATGCCAATTTAAATCCTATAAAAGCTTATTTATTGGTTTGCCTGGAATGCATGCATGTTTGCATTGTGCGATATGTGTGATCTGATTTAAATGTCGATTTAACTGGCGAATCGTGTGGTTGTGTGGGTAGGGGAATATGTAACCCTGGTGGTGTCAATTCAATTCTGTGGCGACAAGCGTTTGTTACATGTCCTGGTACACTTATGAGTGAGTGTAGGAAAGAGACATTTCATTTCAAATGGTGTTTCTATTCAAGTCACAGGTTGCGGTAGTAGTTCCACTAAACGTGAATACTTTGACTGGGTGTACCTTTTGAACATGCAATAACCTTCCTCCAGATGCACAAATATTCACGTCCACAGCTTTTGAGTTGAGTTTAGCTTCGAGTGGCGCCGACTGCGAGGGAGTCGGACCAATAAAACCTGCGTGGCACCAACTCCTCCTTTAATCACGTACAGGTCAACATCAGGTTTACCTTTGAACTAGTTTTGCACGATGGTGTTCAAGGTGGAGTTTAAGTCAACAAACTGGAGTCATGGCCTTGGGCGTGCAGGCAGACACATTAAAAGAGAGGCTGGTACGAGGTGTAGAGATGTCTGCACGTCTTTATATATAAAGGGTTTATGTTGGCTCCCCATTAGATGTGCGTTTTCTGAAGTTCAGTTTGCTTCAGTCTAGGCTCTTCGTTCCTCCTGGAGCAAATGCCCCTGATGTCCCGTCACCCACAGTCCTGGTTGGTCTTTGTCTATCTCCTGTCAAGCAGCGACTTTACTTCTGTGGGTGGAACACTGTCAGACCCAGACATTTCCAACATGTTTAAACAAATGCAAGAGGCATGTTTTGGGGGTTATGCCGTCTAAAGGCCGCTGAGAAGAGCAACCCAAATGAATTGCATACACCTTAGAAAAAAAAATTTTTTTTTTTCATTTTCTGGTTGGGTCATATTGGAGGCCAGAGTCCACTGATACTATCGGCTGTAAGGACACGTTTTTATTGCTGCAACTTATTGTCAGGAATAAAATTAAAACTTTCTTTGCTTTTATGAAGATGGATTGGCAGAGGCCTGGGTAAACAACACGGTTTCACAAATGACTTTGTTGATATGCAACAAAGGCATTTGCAGCCTGACACAAATGACTGGTTATGCAGGTACACGGGAAACGGATGATAAAGTCCCATGTGTCATGACACGATGTGATGGATGGAGAAAGGATGAAAGGCAGATACAGTACACTGAGTTCTAACAACTAATCCTGGAGTGCTTCTATTGTTTGTGTTATTGTTAGAAATATGGGTGTGCTGTCAATAGTTACGGTATGTGTGGTTGTCGTATGTTTGTACTTATGAATGACTTTGCGTCTTTGTTCAGGGATGTGAAGCAAATTTTCGGGAACAATGCACCCACTTGGTTTATATTCTTTATATGTTATAAAGTAGCGTGTCCACATGAATTTAGACAGAAACCTCTGACCGATTTGTAGAAAATGTGAATCCAAATTGCCATTTCCCTTTCTCTTATTACTCCACCACAAATCTGCTGTCGTGCTGTTTCACTTCTGCTTATGAGGAGCAAAACTACCACCAGCAAAAATGAAAGGTGGAAAAGCGAGCTTGTCAGGGAAAGTTTACCGAGGAAATTAAGGAGATATATTAGCTATGACCGTTAACGCTAGATAAATGATGTCAATGATACTCATCACATCAGCATTTTCTGCATAAAGAATTCACCTAAAGTCTTCACCTCGCGTGAGTCACTATCAGATCGCTTTGGGTGCCCATTAAAGAGGTGCTGCATGTTTTTTTATGAGTTTTAAACTAAATTATATGACCGTACTGTGATGAAACACATCGATGCTGGTGTAAAAATCTGCCTCTCATGGGCTGAAAATGGCAACGCCGTGACATGCAAGAACCTTGCAAGGCCAATGCTTACATAGAGTCAACCGGTTGGGGCAATATGCAGATTTGCTAGCATTTAACAACTCCACATCCTGGCCCTGACTCACTTGAAACCTCTGAAGCCCCGTGAAGCAAGCAAAGTGACAGGGAGCAGTGAGGGTTCAGTGCTCATTAGGAAACCAGTCTAAATGTGGAGGATCCAGATCTTGTACGAGAGATTGAGAGGTTGGGGGTCACATCAAGGCTCTCTGTTGGCTTTGGAATCAAACTCCTCCATCTGGAGAGTGTAAAAACCCAACAGAGGTTTCGAGTACTTGTGTAGCGCCCACGTAGGAAACCTTGAGACGAGTGACTGAGAGAATCAAAGGTTCAGTTCTGAACACGGTTTGTTGCGATTGGACGTCTGTGCGAGCCGTGTTCAAGCGTTCAAGCTACACATCACGTTGATGAAACGCAAGACGGTTCACACGTGTACATGGTATCGGAGAGCTTGGAGCCAAAGGATGATGCTGAATTTGGAGTTGTTTGATCAGACCGGTGCACTCGGATGAATTAAGAGGCCGAGCTGTCAACTGATCGCCATCTGGTTGTGTGTCGGATCAGAGGAAAAGCGGCGGCTCGTGATCCCATCTGGTAAACTGCAAGCAGGTGGTAAAAGCTGGTGATATGACCCGAAGTATCTCATGTGGCTGCACTCACTCTCCTTTTAAAGTTGAACCAGGAAGGCGAGCGATTCAAGTCACCGCTCCTCCTGCAATGAGAGGGCTCAGTCCAAGTGTTTTGGTATTTGGGAAATAACTGAAGGCATTAATAGTATGATAATGAATTAATTATGTTCTTTTATTGCTTGAGGTCTCAAAAACCTTCAGCAGTTTTATGATTTTGTGTATGTAAGCTGGTGTCTGGCACCGACAGTGAAGGTCCTTGTGCACCCCCTGCTGGTAAAACATTTTATTTCAAATGATGCGATTCCTTTTCCTTTTTGATCACAGTCATGACGTTTACCTTCATTTTAAAACGTGCTATCGAGTCAAGTTGTCTTTGCGTGGCAATGCAGTTGAAAGCACAGATCGGTTGGAAAAGTCTGCTTTGCGTCACAACGCAACAGTTATGCACCTTTAACAAAAGATGTTCATTGTGATTGATTGCATAAAGGGCGATGTGTGAAAACAAACAGTAAATGGTCCTTTAAGTCAACTTGAGTACAGTCCACTTCTATTGAGTAATGACGGAACAGCCTACTTTATAAACACATTTTTGCAATATTCAACTGAATGTTCATATGTTTATTCTATTTGGAGGCTGTGCAAGGATGCTGGGCATTAAATCATTGAAGAAACTCCATAAAAACTGGACTGTCTCCACTTGATTCATATGGCTATAAATCACCTACCTAGTGGATACCTTCATAATGGTGCCAAATAATAACGTGTTTTTTAAACAATGCCATTTATAAATGCTGCCAACAGATGAACTCAGGAATGCTGTTGTGTTCTCCAGCTGTATTTGACTACAGACCTTTCTCGCAGCAGACATTTTCACTTGTATCAGCTGGAAAAGCACAGTAACTAATGAAAGGGTCTCGGTAAGCCATGGGCCCTGGATCTGGCACACCAGAAAAGGAATAACGACACAATTAATGTTATTTATTACACCTGTGTCAGACAAGTAAAAGTGTTAGTTAAGTCTGGGCATCACGATCTGAACATAATGTCTTCACTGAAAGTCCTTTACCTCCCTGCATTTCCTGTCATCTGCACTTAGTGCCCCCCTGTGGCGTCTGTCCAGTTTGTTCCCAAACACTAGATGGCAGTGTTGCTTTGGCAAAACTGGCCATAGCACTGACACTGAAATGGACTTCTCATAATTTTTAGTTTAACACAAAGGGATTATTATCATAAAACGTCACGATTCACATCATTAATCAGAGTGATCAAGATGACCGTGATAAACATAACTGCTGATACAGTGAATGTTTCATGTCTGGATGAGATCAGTCTATAAATACAGTGCATTGAGGTATCTGAAATAAGTCTTATGTCTTATTTACCTTTTTTTTTATTACTTTTGTCAACAGTTGTTGTTACATGCACTCCACAAATCCATTTGGCTTGACAAATGAACATCTCATTTCATTTTCACCTTTCCTCTGTTTAACCAGGTAAAGGTCTCATCTAGATTAAAATGTCTTTTTCACAAGAGACCGTGGCTGAGAGGGCAGCATAAAAACACTGTTACAGCCATAACTATAAACAACTTAAACAGGCTCAGACAAGTGTACACGCTACAAGACAGTACACAAAATATCCAGTTAAAATGCAAGAAATTAATATAGACAAAATCCACTTTTGAGACACAGATGTAGAAATGTATTCTGAGCTTGAACCTTACTTAGCTGCCATTATAAAGTCAGGAAAGGAATATATAATAAGCCTATCAATAGGAACAGGATGTTGGAAGGTAGGGATGAAAGAAAGAGATGCAAATGCCCTAGTTGGTTGCAGATTCGGGATAAATTATGGGGACGATTGGTATCCACAACTAGTGTTCCATAAAGATCAACAGCTGATATTTGGCATAATCATGCTATCGGAGCATCCAAACGGTCCGGCAGGTTCTTTTAGCACAACCTTTTACCTTCTGTTTCTTGGTGCGTCGAGACTTTCTAAACTCCCGCAACATCCTGTGTGCAAAGCCAGTGGAAGCTTGTGGCTGTTGTGTTGAAGTGAATCCAGGTTGGGTCGTCAGGGCCGTGCACGATGATCAGTTTGGGTCTCGGCAGAGAGAGAGAGAGAGACTAAAGTCAGAAAGAGAAAGTAGGCTGGGCGGCCCAGAAGTTAGAAGCTTATTAAACCCTCCGGGGCCGTTCAATGAAACATCTGCCATGGTTGGTGACCTGTTTGGGGGGGGGGGGGGGGGGGGGGGGGGGGGGGGGGGGGGGGGGGGGGGGGGGGGGGGGGGGGGGGGGGGGGGGGGGGGGG
>JAVQJF010062569.1:0-15189 GCA_036023855.1 Gadopsis marmoratus | reverse complement strand
CTGTAGGGCTCAGTTACATGTAGTGATATATACTTACCTGACTCTGTGATGCGGGGGGGGAGTATTATGTATATATATGTATGTATGGTATATGTATATTTAAATGTTATTTATTGGGGAGTAAGGGGTTTTCTAAAGTTTAGTATAGTAAAGAAGGGCACGTTGGGTGACCGCGGTGGGTGGAAGCACCTGAGGGGGGTGGGACTATAAAGACCAGCAGGTGTGACGATTGAGGTGATTGAGTTGTGGGGAGACAGGTGGTAACTGCGGCAGGATGTGTAAAATGTATGCTGTGCCGAACGTCAATAAATACCTGGATGGATTTGTGCCAACTTCGCTGTCTCTGGGTCTGTGGTACTTTTAGTCGACGGGCCGCTTGGGCAAGTTTACAAACCCGTTCAAGAAGCCCGCCGACTTCCAGACGAGGGAACGGGAAGAGCTAACATGCTAACTCGTGTCAGGGTTATAAGACTCATTCCCGCAGAACTCTATACGCTATAGATGCGGAAATACAATAAACTTCTCATACTCCATTTCCTCCTGTAATGATTCTAATGCAGCACCTGATCATGCGCGTGTTGTCACAGAGAACTGAGACCTGCAGCAACACGACAGGAACCTACAGAAACAACAACAAACACGGACCCTAAGGTCTTTTATCGTCACACAGTGAGACACAAACACACGTGTAGGTCATGCACAGAAACACACATATGCAAATTGCGCTGGCAGATGAAAGTTGTCCTCTGCCTTTAACCCAACCCAGCCGTCCTTCCTCCTGAGGACCGCCTGGTGCAGTGGTCAGCCTTCAATATGGCAACTGGGGACCGAGTCCAAGTTGACATGGCCTGTCTTGGTCAGGGACAGGGCAGAAGGGCAGTCCGTTCTTCTTGCATGTTTTTCCTTGTATGAGGTTATATCATTTTTAAGGAGGAAACGCCTAGTGAGCATGGGGAGAACATGCAAACGCCACACAGAAAGGCCAAATGTAGTTTGGACACGGGCTGACTGCCTGTGGTCGGGCTGGCAGGTGTGCTTTGCAGCAGGAAAACAAAAGAACGTGAAGTCTCTTAATGCAAAGACAGTTCACAGTTGAGTGGTGTGATTGACTCGGAGTGCAGGAGTTGTTCCGCTCCGCTGAGGACCGTGGTGATCGAAGAGTCAGAGAGCAGCAGCAGCACAATGCTGAGTATTTACCCAAATGCTTATGTTCACTGTGTGTGTGTTTCTGTTTGCAGTCTTCTCAGTAGTAGCATTTACTACCCACAAAGGCTGTCCTTCATCTGTTTAACTGCTCAGCTTGCTGCTTGAAGGCGAGCAGACGGCCAGCCGGCCTGCAGGACGGATCAATAGTGCCGGTCTGCTAATGAAAGCAGAGTCTTAGTAACATTTATCTATTGCTAAAAAGGTCACCATGACCACTCTCACAGCATTCGGAGGAAGACTTGAGGAGAGGCCTGAACCTGACCATTTTTTATATCGGAGCGGTTAATCGATGGATGCTATAGGAAGCAGTGCGGCAACAGTGTCACAGGAAGAGTGGAAGATATCTGAGATGGATCCGACGTGGTGAAGAGATTTAACTACAGCAACAGGAAACAGGTCTCTCGCTACAGTTCTGTAAACAGAATAGCATCTTTCTCTCTTACAGCTTGCCGACCTCAATCTCAATCTCAGTGGGTTTTAATAAGAAACTATTCAGATGTAATACTGCCGCAGCACTGTGACAAGGCAACATACAGCTTATGCACTCATGCTAAACTATTATTTGCTTTATGAGCAGGGATATCGCATTATGAGACATCCGCCTACGGTGCCCTCTCTAAAGCCGTAGCGGTGCGTTTGTGTCCGTGCGTGCCACCGTCCAGTATGTCTGTTAGAAACTCATTTGTTGCAACACCATTCATCTCCTTCTCATCATTTCCATAAAAATCCCCTTTGACTTTTAAAAGCACGACATATTTTATGTGAAATGCTGATGCGCTGCAGGAACAGCACTGCTGCTGTATTTCTTACAAATGCACGCTGAGGATTGGGGGGGGGGGTTCAAACAAACTCTGTCTTTAAAGATTATTATGTATGTTAAAGGCCCTGCACACCAACACGTGGGTTCGGAGGCGCTTGGCAGAGCTATGCTGTACTGTTTGTACCAAAAGGCCATTTTCACATGTCACAGGTGTAGTGAACAATACAATGATTGATGACTGGCTTCCTGATACTGTGCACGCTGTCTGACTTGGGTCAGAGCAGGTGATTGGGGGAGCGCAGCCTCTAGCTGCCTCGGTGTGGTCACACCTGCCGGCAATCGGCTAATCGGGGACACAGACGCTCAATCAAGCTGCCAGGCGGCATAAAGGTGGCAGATACGTTGGAAGGCGAGTGTCGGCCAAGAGGCGCGAGGAGGCCATTCAGAGCAACGGTGGTTATCGAGCGTTGCCTCGCTCAGCTTAATTTCGTAGGACAAACGGAAGGACGACAAATGGTTCTTCTCTTTTTGAGAAGTTCCCTTTGAACAAGTTCAATAAAAAGTGCAAAAGGAAAGTGATGATGTCGAAAAGAATTCATGCGACATACTCATAGTGTATTATAGCAGTTAATAAATAAACACGGACTGTATTTAGATTGCATTCTGTCTGCTTTGAGTAAACTTAATTTTGGCACACAATCTACATTGAGAACCTGCTAACAATATGTAGTGTGGGTTTAGCACACGCAGATCACGGCGGCCACAGGTTTAAATATTATGGGTCACATTATTTAAACAGCAATTCGGTTCTCTCACTGACAATTTTAATGCGAAACCAGTTCTAAAATACAAACAATCCTGATACGTGACCTTAAAACGACAAACATTTTTGCAGAGTATCAAGGTTGACACGCAGCAAATTAAATGTTTTCCGGGGTGGCAAAACACTCCGCATTGGTCGTTCATCCAAATAGGTCAAAGTTCAGGGACAAAACAGGGAGTAGACTGGCGTACCGCTGCAAACGCTCACATTCAGGCAGGACATGAAGCAAATGTCCGTCTCTTTATTTGTGCAAATTGAAATGTTTTTTCAAAACTTTTCAATCTTCCTGGTCTGACCAATGGGGATGCTCGCAATGCTAATCACCTGTTTGGTCATTGATGTACCTCGACTTGTTGTACAATACAAATCCAGTGAGTCTAATTTCCTGTGTTTCATCACCTTTATTTAAAATGACTATGATGACAATCCGTCGTATTGTGTGGCGCCAATTTAGAAAGGTCACATTGGGTGATCCAACGACTTAAAGAGGGAATGCATAAAAAAAAAAAGACAAGACAAACACTGCTGCTAAGAATAGATGTCGAAAGGGCAGAAAGAATGAAGTGACGCTGTTGTTCCCTGCTCGTGTGTTGAGTGTGTGAGTGTGTGAGTGTGGATGATGCTTTTGGAAGCATAGCGATCCTAAATCGCCTGCAGTTTGACAAAACACGTTGTTTTCTTTGTCAAACATGAGCCAGTCGCGACCCGCTCGCCGTTTCTAGTTAAACTTTGCTGCTGTTTTGAGTTTTTCCCAGACTCTCCCGTAAAGTGACAGACCGAGCCGCTTTTCCCTCCTTTTCTTTTCTAAAAGCAATTTTGTTTCGGTTTTCTTTTACACATTAACAAGACGTCGCCTCAACCCAGTTTTCTTTTGTCTAAACGCCCCAGTTACAATCACCTTGTAATTGGTCAAAAGAGAGAGCTGATCTGAAATAACTAGCCATTAGTGGGCCTACCTGACATTTTTTTGTGCCCGTTTGGTTGTTTGATGCATGTGTTCTTTCTCTTCCTGTGGATAATTGGCCAAACGGATGATGTGACATTATGTCCGGGTATTTTCAGGAGCTGTTTGGAGTTTGTTAGCAGGAATTGTTTCAGCGATCTCTTAACATCAAGTGGTGAGGACAAACAAGTCTTGTTTTCAGCCCCCCGGAGCAAATCTTCGCCAACGCACGTCGTAAATTAAAGTCCATTGTACACGAAAAAACGGTTCCTGCACTCCGATGGCAGGAAATACAAGAGAGTGTAATGAAGCCACAACACAGATTGGGTTATGAGAAGGAGTGCGAATCTCCCAAAAACATTTTTGTTAGTGGAAATTGGTTTTATATGACCATCCTGTCTGGCAGACCGTGGTGTTTGGCACATTCCACCTTCAGAGTATCAGCGCTGTCGTTCTGCACAGACAGTCGGAGCCAGTGAGACGCCTGCAGGTACAGACAGTGAGAACGCAGGGATACATCACAGGGATCCCTCAGACCTTCAGACCGAGGTGCAGGCTGGCATCATGGCCAGCGCTCCTGCACGGCCTGCCCAGCGGATCACACCCATCGCCAACCCTCTTGCTCGCTGTTTGTCAGGTTATCCGGGCGTTTGCTCGACTGCGACTTCCAACTGCGTTTCAACGCAGGCTCAAGGAAATAACCCACACAGACAGACCTAGGAATACAAAAGTACGGAGCCCCTCTGGTGCCACAGTGTAGAAAAAAGTCAATGTGCAAACCGTGCGCACGGATTGCGTTTTTTCTACACGGCAGCAACCGGAGCGGACCATTACACACATGTATGCATTTGGAGCATTCTACACGCTTATCTCGTGCGAAGGGGGGTCATTTCTAAATTGCATGAGGTCCCCTGGTAATATAATAAAAATATAAATTCTATTCGGCCAGTCTTTTTTATTGTCCAGTCAGAGCTGTCATGTTGATGCAAGGTCTGGTTGAAGCGCATTGGGAGGCACCGCTGACGTTAATATTCGATGCTTGATCGTTTACCCAAAGGCCAGTAAAAGGCAAAATAGACTAAATGCATGATGATTTAACCGAAATAAATCTAAAATGTACATTTCATTTGAATACGTGAATGCTAAATGCATTTGCGTAATGGTCCGCTCCATTTGCTGCGGTGTAGAAAAAACGCAATCCGTGCGCACGGATTGCACATTGACTTTTTTTTTTCTACACTGTGGCACCAGAGGGGCTCCGTACAAAAGAAAGAACGACGTAGGAACAGATAGTTTCAGCAAATTAACATAAACCTGCCTTCAGGTTTATGTCAGAATGTTGAGCTTTATTTACACTTCTTGATTTGGGGATTGGTTTTCAAAATCGCTAATCTACAAATTCAAGCTATTTAGTGCCGTATTAACGCTACACCAGCCCTTCAAGTCCTTCCTTGTTAGCAAATAAAATGAATATGGTTCCTTTTTAACTTGGATAAATGTGATTGGAAAGTGACAGTTCTTTCAGTTTCTTTTTCTTTACTGAAACTGTGTGCCAATGAAACCTGCAACAACTCATCACCTTTTGACTTGATGCGTTGAACTCCGAGCTCTGTTTCTAGAAGTCTCTGTCTCTGGCTTTATCAGGAAACGGCCGCCGCTGGCAATCGCACCAGGAGGCACGTCTCTTCATATTCACACAAGGGACCACATTGAGCAGCCTTCTTAATTTAGCCAGACTGATGAATTGTGCTGCTGTACTCTCAACCCGTCCTCTCTGTCTCCATCACCAAACCTCTCCCTCCCTTTATCTGTTGGTCCCTCGGCCCCCGGCTTGCCTTCCTCTCTCGCGTGCGTCATCCACTCTGTCCTTGAGACGGCCGGCTGGTTCTCTCCACAGTTGGCTGAAATGTCAGGCAGGCAGAACAACCCGCAGCTACCTGCTCGGCCCCCGGAGCCGAACCGCGAGCTTCCTCAGGTGTGGAGCTCGAAATGGAGCGGTGAGCCGATTCAGCATTCGCCTGCTGAACTTCCAGAAGCAATAACAGAGCTCACAAAGTGCTGTACAAGATCACGAGACGAGACCCGAACTGGGATCAAACAAGAAGCAGACTCGTGGAAAAATAACTTTATCAGATAGATTTTTCAATTTGAATTATGTCAGACAGAAGAAAAGTGGAAAATCTGGATCTTAAAGGTTATCAGTATCAAAAGCAAAACAACAAAGGAACTTGTGATTTTACTATCTGAGCACAGAGCTTTTCGGTTGTGTGGCTGAGATCCTCAGTTCATGTGGATGATTTGTTCTGTTAGTTGTCTTGTAGCAGCCGACGGTGCCCAAATCATAAAGCTGTTTTACAAAACAAAAATCTAATGATCGGGAAACTCTCTTGACTCAATGTTGCACATGATGTGAAAGTAAAGTGAGGCATAAAAGAATGAACCTGTGTAATACTGAGTCAACATCTTGTACACTGGTTCTTTATGCAGCATGTCGGACACATCTGATGACGTTAGCAGTAATGATGATGGTTCAAGTGTGAAAGGCTTAAAAAAGGGAAATAGACAGAGATGGATGGGCATGAAAGGTAAGATTAAAGGGTCTTCACGCTGGCAGATAGCAGCATTTTCTCCCTCGCTGAAGCATTATGTGCCCTGAAACCACCATTCTCCACAGACATGCAGCAGTTGACTAACCCTAACCCAATCTCCGCTCACTCAGACAACAGAAAAGTATTTCAACAAAAACGTTTGCAGAATATGTTTACTGTTAATGCAGGCAACAACATATATCTTTATATGTATTACTACACACAAATATATACCAAATCTTTTGCTAAAATAAATACTTCCTTAGATCTCTGAGCAGACTTGATGACCATGAAGTAGCTTCTAGAAGTCTGAGTAGCTGGAGGTGCTTCAGGAACGTGTGTGTATGTGCATGGATACACGTCTCCCGCTTTCTCACACAGCAAGATCAGCTGTTTTTGTATTTAAAAAGCCAGAATCAACTCGAGAAGGGTAGTGGCATCATGTTCTTAGGGTTTCTTTCACCGCATGTCCCTTGCTTGTGAGCGTATCTGTAATTTGGCAGCATTTAGCTGCGACTGTGTTGCGTTCAAGTGCACATCTGAACTGCACTGTCATGGTCAGCCTGTAAGACCAAGCTGCTGAGTCGCAGGTAGTGAAGCCGCTAATTACTGATGAGCTGCACCTCTGAATCTCAGCGCCTTGATGATCCTTCTCGCCCTGCATTTACCTTTAACTTTCTCCGTGTTCCCGTCTCTAACCTCCCACTCAGCTGAGGTCATACCTGATTATTCACAGTTTAGTCGCTTATCATTTTCTTTTTCCTTTTCTTTAACCAGGAGGTGCAAAGTGGTCTCACTCTACATAGAAATAAGAACGTGGCACAAACTAACACATACTCCATACCACACAAGCACTATAACAAAAATTCTCCATCTCTGAATATCACATTGTGCAGAACTACTAACATTTGGAAAGGTGTGCCACTTCTCAAACCAGCAAGGTCCCACCAGGTTCCATCTGCCCACTGAGTTCACGTCACTGAAATGCTGAGATTGTCCTCTAGAGCCGCAGTGGCCTGGTTGGTCAAACACTAAATGTCCCCTCGGTGGGGACAGAAAACGATGGCTGGCTCTCGGGAGAACAGAACAGAACAGAACCGCCTGCGTGCCGCACATCTGAAAACATGAAATATCAACACAATTACAATATCTGTGCGTGGCGGCACTGCTCCGGTTAAAGGTATTAAAAGCACACATGTTAATCCACAGGTCGGAGACAGGCGGTGGATTGCGGGCGCTCGACCTCCACACCTGCACTTTCTGCCTCCGTACGTAAAGGACGCACTTCTTTGTGGGTTGGCACTGATCATAAGTCGCCAGGTGTCTCAGAGGATGCAGCTGTCTGACCCTCGCATCTGTGGTGAAAAGCGTCTCCTTCCTTTCTTTACAACATTTTGTGAAATCTGTTTCACGATGCTTGACTCCAAATTTACAGTTGGAAGCCCCCTCAAATTAATCCAAGGCAGATAAAGTTCCATTAACAGTAAAGTCTAGACGAGCTACGTTAAGTAATTATATTCTTCTTCAGAGTACAATGACATTTGTTGGTGCACTGTGTTCTGAAGAACTGGACACGCTTGACGCACTCGTGTCACCTTCGAATGGGACTTTTTCAAATGATAAGCTTGTGTGCGCGAGCGCCGAGGCTGCAGCGTCGCTTCTTTAACTCAAAGAGCAAAGGGAACAGCAAAATGCCAGCATGAGCAGCTGCTGTACTTTTTACAGAGTTTATATTTTAGGTCAGGGCTTTGCAAAGTTTTGTTCGCTTAAGATAAATCTGCCAAGTCTGCAGAAGACAGAGAGCCATGCCAGAAAATAACATTTTGATACCATGACCTGTACTGTATGTATTCTTTTATTATTCAAACTCTTTTATTTAATTTTTTTCTTCACTCCGCCTGTCTTCTCTGCAACCGCACATCGAAACCCTTCACGGAGACAGTGCTGCTGCTGGATTGGCTGATTTTTGTCCAACACCACCACGACAGGTTCTGCTGTCTCCCTGTGATTTCAGAGGCTTTCTCCCATTTCATCCCACATTTGGATCAGTCTCAAGAAAGGATGCATCACAGATAATGAGAAAACTGGAGACAGCAAGGATCAATTTCTCCTCCATTTACGTTTTTTTTCTGCCTGTGGTGAAACAGGCAAGAAGCTGAACAGGGTTGTTTTTATAAGTGGACGTCAATCAAGCAGACAGCTGATGTGTCACTGCCTCCTCCAAATAAATATATTATATTTGCATAAAGTTGACTTGAAGCTACTCTTGCCTCCTCACCGTTCCCACAGTCCTTGACAAAACATCAAACGCCTGCTCTCACAGCTCCAAATACGTCAGGCGCAAATTGTTTTGTTGTTGAGGTTCAGATCTAGACTGTGTACACTTTTAAAGTCTTTAACGAAAGTCGTCATACAAATTTGTCTCTCCTTGTAAAATGTTGGCTTTTTTAGCCCCCAATACTCCCTCTGCACTGCCGTCCTTTAATGTGCCTCTTGCTACAGATAACGCTGCAGAAACCTTTCCGTGCACCACCTCCTTGTATCATTGGAGCTACAGAGATACTATATGGGCCTCACATGAAGTGTGTTTGGTCCAGGTGGGGCTGGTGTGTGGGTGTGTGTGTGCATATATAGATCACTTGCAGGAGACGGAGTGGATTCTCACCATCAGTGGAGATTATTGAAACGACAACAACCATCTCTTTTTCAGCAACACGCATGCAAAGGCATCTCCAGGGCGTAAACTGACTTCCATAAAGTGCCATACATCTAGTCTTGAGGTGGTGCTATGTAACAAATCAACAGGTGAAATTCCCCGCTCAACTGTAAACCAACTAGAAATGTCACACACACACACACCTTTCACAGGAGGCCATGCTATCCCCCAAGATGACATCACGATCCGGCTTCGTTTGTTAGAACGACCAAGCCAGATGTCACCCGTGTCCCCGCTCCCGACTTTTGTCCGTCACTGAGCTGCAGGGAGCCACAGGATCTGACGTAACTCCTCGCTGTGCTATTTCTGATGAGGCTCAAGGAAGAAAACCTGTTGAAAGAAACAAAAGACAAGTAGATGAGGACAAGCATGCAAAAAATGACTAGTTTTTTTGTTGTTTTTTACGGAGTATTGCCTGTGGTGAGGCACACACTCAACTTATTTCTAAACACCAACAAAGAAGTATAACCACAGAAGAATGTTGGTTATTCTAAGTTGAGATCTCCACAGGAAAGGCAAACTTGTTTTAAAATCAGATTATGTTTTGCGCTGGGGCAAAGCTAAAAGGCCAAACGCGCCACTATAACTGTGTTGCAGATAAGCACCGAAACATTTAAAGCTGTAAAGGACACAACAAAAACTTCCAATCTGTTTTAATTAACTCCTTATCGAGCTGTGCAATAACTTCGCCCTGCAGTCTTCGGGAATGTAAGCAAAAAAACAACCACACAATTACACAACATCTGCTCCCCAGCCACCAAACCTCTGGTACATAATCCCAAAATTTTTTTTTTTTTTCCTTCTGTTTTTATCCCCATCCTCTTCTCCTTTTACTCTCCAGCGCTTGAGCACCTGAGGGAAATGTAATTGCATCCTCCTCCCGGCAATAATACAAGCAGATGCATTATTCATGCGGTCTAACATGGCACGCTGGATTTTTAAATTAGAGGTCATCCTGTGTTCTGGCTCAGGACGCCGTGGGAATTACCTGCGCCACAAGATGCACGTGTGTGTGTGTGTGTGTACAAGTACTTTTCTTTATTTTACATATGTGTGTGAATGTACAGTATGTGGCAGAGTGTCTGCATAAATCAGTTTATGCATTTGCATATGTGCGTCTTGAGTGAGTGTGTGTTTGAGTGCCTTTAGTCAGAGTGTGTGTGTGTGTGCGTTAGCTATCCCTTAGCTCCCCGGTGGGATTAAAACTCACTTCTCTGTTTGTTGCTTCCATGATATTTGCACCTGGAGTCATATGGCTCCGTGACCCGACTCGTGTCGGGGTGCCACCCGGTCGCTGCTCTGCTAATCTGTCCAGTCTGGCCCAACACACGGGGTTGAAGAACAGGGGCACAGAAGACTTTCTCTGTGCTTTTTTTTTCTTTTCTTTTTTTAAACATACTGTTTTATCTTTAGATAAACATGCAGTGTAAACGATTGGCAGACGAAGACCAAAACAAAAGAAATTAAAATATATCAAACACTCAATGACAAATATGTTTTTTAAAGCAGCGATCTCACTTTGGGAATAGCAGTCTGACAAAAAAAAGCCTAGACTCAAGGTCCACTTACTAACTTTGATTTTGGAGCTTTCAAATGCATCTCATGGTCTTTGTTGACCTCACTCCGATGTCACCATCTGACAGTTACATTACACCTGCAATGCATGTTAGCATTGTCGGTGCGCGCATGTTAGCATGGTCACGTTAGCATTTAGCTCAACCTCACTGAAAACGCTTCGTCTTGTATTTCCTGTGTGCACTTTATTTTTTTCCTGTTTTGACAGGCACTGCACTACAAGCCGGCACACTGTCGCACACGAACATAAAAATAAAATAAAAAAGCTGACATGCTTGTACGCTGGTATCTTCCTCTCTGCATGCATTCACGCACATGGAAATCCTGTCAAGCTCTTGACGGTACGCAGTGCAGCTACACGTCTGTCTGTCGACGCCGAACATGTAGCGCTGCAGGACACGGGAGATGAAACACCGGTACGCTCTGCTGTTTCAGCTCGCACGGCAGGGCAGCAGGGCTTTTCCTGTGTCAGATGTGAATCCTGCTTCAATAAATGATTCACACGGTTCAAGGTTGACTCTTGAATCCAGCAGGCACACATACAGGCCCGAAGCCCTACCAGCGGTCTGCGCAGGCTGCAGGATTTGCTGTGCGGCCTTAAATATGCACATGCATAAAAAGATATGCACATTTACTCACGTGCAAAATATCCATCTTCATATGCAAATGCACAAATACTAAATTCCACACATAATAAAAATAGTCACTTATTATTGCATTTTTTTGTCTTTTACATTGATGGCCATTAGTTTCCACAAGCGCATATTGCAGGAATAAAAAACCAAATTAAAATGTTGTCATTTTGCGGATACAGTTCACTGTACAGAACATTCAGTCTGATATGCTACGTAATTCTAGCAGCGCAGCACTTCAGTCAAATTCCAAGCAGGAGAAAATTAGCATTTGCTGATTTGCAGCAGTTTAGGTTGATATCCTCTCTTTTTATGACCATTTTTTTCACTGCGGTAGAAGAAGCCAGAAAGCATGCACAGATCTGATTGGTCAGGTGTAATTGAAGCACTCTTAGCAAAGCAATCTAACAAATCAAACTGCACTAAAACAATTAACTTTGCTGCCCTCGTTTGCATCCACACACACACACACACACGGATTCTGTCTCTCTGAT
Source organism: Gadopsis marmoratus (assembly GCA_036023855.1). Taxonomy (NCBI): domain Eukaryota; kingdom Metazoa; phylum Chordata; class Actinopteri; order Centrarchiformes; family Percichthyidae; genus Gadopsis; species Gadopsis marmoratus. The sequence goes on along the minus strand of JAVQJF010062569.1, from coordinate 3,452 downwards.
GTTGCACTGCTCCTCCATTCCTCTGTTGTTCCTCCCTCCGTTCTGACAGAGCAGCCCGTACGTGAAGTGCGATGTCAGGCCCTCCTGCTGCTCGTCGATCATGATTTTCCTGGCAGAGCTCTCAATAACTCAGCGGGCCCTCATGCACCATGAGAGTACAATTAGTTTGACTGACAACTGCATTTTTCTCCCCAGGAATAAAGTGGCGCGACCCGTTGGTATTAATCTCAATGGAGATTTTGACTGATGTAATGAACGGATGGTTTCCCAGTGAGCTCGGCGCGGCTGTACGGTCTTCCTTTAACCTAAAGTGAGGAAGAGGATCAGAGAGGCTCGAGGATTTTTGGCTTTTTTTTTAAGGAATGGAACTGTTCAAAACTGGGCCAGCTGTGCTGCCGCACACCAAAGTAAAGGTCACGTATGCTTTTTTTTATTTAAATGTCCAAGACGTGAACATGGAAGGTGAAAAATGCGACTGTGGTAAAGGTGCTGCTTTGAAAACATGAGCTTTGTAGCATGTTTGATATTTACCTGCAACTAAATGCACTTTAATTAACTCAAATTGCCTCTTTAAGGCATTTCAAGCGTAGAAATAGTCCTCGATTTAGTTTAGTCTCACGTACAATCACTTTCCTGAAGGAAGATAAGAGTTGATCCCGGACTAAATAACATATCGAGGCAGGTTTAACTTCAGATTAATGCTGTTTATCAGCGGAGAAACATGGTTTACTTGGACAGTACTACCAGAGAGGCAACCGCTTACTGAGAGGAGCAACCCGACCAGTAGTTTTAATGAAATCAGTTTCTGAAACTTTTCACACATGTACGACACAAACGCAGTGCAAATAATTCCAGTGCCTGGAATAAACAGAAAGAACAAACACAATAAACCCCTTTCCCTTCAAGAACCAGAACATATTTCACATTTCTGCTTGAAAGGTGACAATTAAGCGATTATCAAAATAGCTTTTAATCATTTTCTTTTGCTCGATTAATCGACTAATCGTTGCAGCTCCAGTCTGGTGACTGAAGCTCATAGTGAACTGTTCATCCATGTGACCTCGTGAAATAGACGTTAAAAGCTCGGTGATGGGACCAGTGCTAGCACAAATGGTGCAAGCGAGCTAACCCTCCAGCCAGCCCGGAATGGGCTAATGCTAGTCAGTTAGCAAGCTAGGTGGCACTTGTTGCCAACCAGATGATATGCTAAGAGCTATTATTCTAGAAACATGACTTCTGTCGCTAAATTGTACACTGAAATAAATGAGGATGTTTTAAATGTTGGTGTGAGGGGCCTTTGGACTCTACAGTTAACTTATCTAAATCGGAGATGTGTTCAGGAACAGCTGCCCTCTTCCTGGATTCATTTATGCCTTGGTGACTTAAATGTATTAAACATTTGGCTGTTGGTGTTTTGAAGCCCTGACTGTGCATTAAACTATGCTAATGCCTTCCTCCGCCCGCTCTGCTACACAGCGCTGCAGATGTGACTGGACATTTGTAATTTCTTGCTTTGCATGGTTGTAATTGTCCAATTGCTTCTGGTTTTCTGGGTCAAGCCTGTTTTTCTCTTGGTTATAATAACAACAGTGAACTGGGTTTATCTCAAGAAGCATCTGCGGAGCGGCTCCGTCCGGCCCCGTGGTGTATTCATCTACATTACAGCAGCATTAGGCCACTGACGTCTGGGACTGCGTGTGCAGGACATGTGGGGTTTACGAAAGCAGAAATGAGGACGAGTTTCCTCCTCGTCCTCAGCTCTTCATCCTCCCTCTGTCTCCAGCTCTCTCATTCACTCTCTGCGTCTCTCTCGTCTGCTCTGCATTGTCCTATGAAGGCCGAAGCCCAGCTGGATTCCCGTGGGGCAGAGTGAACAGATGTAGCCGGCGTAGAGGAAGAGGCCGAGATGAGCAACTGAAGCCTGGCTGCCTTCTGCAAATTTGACTCTCTAATATAAATATATATATATATATATATATATATAAATATATAAAATTTGTTGAAGGAAGATGAGGAAACAAAAACAAAATCCTCCTTGTACACTATGTGAGTCATCTGGGCTTTGCTTCCCTCCTCCTCTTTCTCTTTCTCTTCCTCTTCTTCATGCTTCACAGGACATTTTGTAGGCTATGTTTAAAGATTTTGTTTCATATGTTAATATTTGTCCATGGCAAGACATTGTCCTCCGAGGAGATGAAACTTGTTCTCTCACTAATTCAACAGTAAAGACTGCATTTTTTTTTTTTTTTTTTGTTCAATGTTTGATGTAGGGACGTTAAATATTAAATTGACTGGAGGCATTTTTGTAAAGCAGCGCTTCTTAGTAGATTTGCTTTGTCTGAATGCAATGCACTACTATAGCGCGAAGCACTGCACTGTGAGATTCCAAGCAGAAAGTAACGTGCATTCTGTGGACACAACTGTTTTACATTGCATTGTGGGAATTTTTAAGACACTATATGGTACACGAATTTGCTGCTTCCTACATAGTCAACATGAGTTAAGCTGCGAGCAGTAGCATCTTGAGATTTCTGACACTTATGGATCATCATCAACGTCATGCATTGCTTTTTGCTCCGCTGTTGGCGATTTCAGTGCACTACACAGCATAGTGCACTCACATGAAATGCTGTGAAGGTAAATAGAGAGCAAACAGGAAGTGACTTTGGACACAGCTGTTTCTTTTGGTTAAACTGCTCTGAGTCACTCCGGAGTGAATGATGTCACTGTCACTGCAGACAGGACCTGTGTGTGTGTGTGTGTGTGTCTGTCTAATTATAGTGAGTGCTTTGTGGTGCATCTCAGTGTGATCGGTCCTCACCGAGTCTGACATTCACATCAATAGAAGCCTGACGATGATGGATTCCCCTCCGCTGCAATGCCAACACACACACACACACACACACACACAAAAACACCCACTTTTGCAAACGCACTCTGCACATGTGCATCCCCCATCCCTCACTCTGGAACTCCTAGTTACTCACTCGCTCGCTCTCACACACAAACACGTGTTTTGTGCATATGCGCACAAAATCAAGCATGCTGCAATTTCTCTTTCCTAACCTCTCTCTCTCTCTCTCTCTCTCTCTCTCACACACACACACGCACACACAGGCATCACCTTAATTATAAATCTGTGCTGTTGTTGTGGACGGCTCGTGACTGCTGAATGTTTGGGGATAGAGAAAAACAGGGCAGTTACACACACCTACACACACACACACACACACACACACACACACACACACACACACACACCATGTTACAGTAGCAGGAGCAAAACTGTACAATAAGCCTTTGGAAAGGCTAAAGATAGTTTTGCTGAATTGCCTGGATGTGTTGCGGGCAGCGGCAGTTGGCAGTTGTCGTCAGGGACCCCCCCCCCTCCCCCCCAAACATTCGGCTTCTTCCACCACGTCTTCCCAATGTCTAAGCAGCGGCTTTCACGT